>JARBWK010000010.1:117483728-117607352 GCA_030556195.1 Anolis apletophallus
GACAGTTGGAAAAGAGCGGGAAGCCAACTGCCAAATGAGAGGGGGGAGGAGTTATGTTCTAGTTTAGAGTGTCCTAAGGACTGATAGAGAACGGTCCAGTGTTAGTGTGTGTCTTAAGGTCTGCTAGTGAGCAGTCCAGTTAAAGGGTATAGAGACCCTAGTTAAAGTTGCAGGGGTTTATAGAGGTTTAGTGGAAACCCTATAATAGGTCCCCATTGTGTTATGTAACAGAAAAGTTGTGCCTCTAAGGAAGTTTGAAACCAACCAAGATTGTACCCATTTGTGTCAAAATAAATTGTTTGCATCTTAAAAGGAAAACACCTCTCCTGATTCTTTTATTGGTGGTGGCCCTCAAAGTCAGTGGTCAGCCGGATAAATGGTGGCAGCGTGGTCAAGTGGTCACTGAGAAGTTTTAAAACTCCAGTCAGTTAAATGGTGAAGGGGTGAGACAGTACCCTGCCAATAAACGTGAAGTTGCTGAGGTAACTTCGAGGTTTCCTTGGATTGGAGGTCAGCAGTGTGGACATAGAAAGATTGTCCAGTCTGAGGCCGGTCAAGAAGTGGAGTGGTCACATATTGGAGGCAGCGGTGGGATCTTTAAGAGAGGGTCCACCCTGTCCAGCCGGTTGATTTGAAGTTAGCTTCACCGCACACATTCTAAAATTAAACTGTCATCTAATGTCGTGACTCACCTTATATATATTAAGAACACAAATAGACATGTTCCATGTTTCAACTTTTCCTCTTTACCTTATTTGACGTCTAAAAGTGATCTTGCAGGCAACCGGACTCTAGCATAGTAACAGATAGTATTACAAAGCAGAAAACGGGAAAACTCACTCATTATGTTTTGGTGAACAAACAATCGCAATAGCTTCTGGTAGCATTAGCTGATAAGAACAATGTGTGTGTAGATCGACACTAGATAAAAACGCAGTCTGTGTTGGATGCGTCTACAAAGTAAAGAACAGGGAAAAACCAGGTCAAGTACAATCCAAGAGCAGCTACTGTTAAGCCGTGCATTTGTTTTATGAACGTCCAGCAGAAAAAGAAACCATCAAAGCTCTTTTCCCCCCTTCCAAACAGAAAGGACTTCAATTAAGTCAATAAGTACAAGGAACGTCAATGCTAGTACTAAGGCACCTTCTGAAAGGCACTTGCTTCATTACACATGTGATGTAAACTTGAGAAAGAGGGAGAAACTCTGGCCCTTTCCACACAGCTGTATAAAATCCACATTGATCTAGATTATGTATGTGACAGTGTGGATTCAGATAACCCAGTTCAAACTAGGTTTTGTGGATTAGATGCCTTAATACAGTGTTTCTCAACCTGGGGGTCGGGACCCCTATGGGGGTCGCGAGGGGGTGTCAGAGGGGTCGCCAAAGACCATCAGAAAATACATTATTTTGTATTGGCCATGGGGGTTCTGTATGGGAAGTTTGGTTCAATTCCATTGTTGGTGGAGTTCAGAAAGCTCTTTGGTTGCATGTGAACTATAAATCCCAGCAACTACAATCCCCAAATATCAAGATCTATTTTCCCCAAACTCAACCTGTGTTCACATTTGGATATATTGAGTATTTGCACCAAGTTTGATCCAGATCTATCATTATTTGAGTCCTCTGGATGTAGGTGAACTACAACACCCAAACTCAAGGTCAATGTCCACCAAACCCTTCCAGTATTTTCTGTTGGTCATGGGAGTTCTGTGTGCCAAGTTTGGTTCAACTCCATCGTTGGTAGAGTTCAGAATGCTCTTTGATTGTAGGTGAACTATATATCCCAGAAACTACACCTCCCAAATGACAAAATCACCCCCCACAACCCCACCAGTATTCAAACTTGGGTGTATTGGGTATTTGTGCCAAGTGTGGTCCGGTGAATGAAAATACATTTTACATGATGATTCATAACAGTAGCACAATGACCGTTATGAAGTAGCAACACAGCTGAATAAAATCCCACATTATCTGCTTTGAACTGGAGTATATTTATTTATTTATTATTTCACATTTGTCTGTCCCCCCCCCCCCCAAACGGCTCGGGGCGACTTACAACAGTTCGTAAAATACAATTGTCAAATAACTCATAACTCACAGTAATACCATTAAGATGGAATTACAATTAGAACAGTTGAAGCAACAAATGGAGTCGCAGTGGGCTGACAGCTAGGCGGTGTGAGCTAAAGTTTAGCTAACTCCGAAGGCTTGTTGGAACAGCAATGTCTTAACTGCTCTCCTGAACGGGAGGAGGCCCTGGGTGGCACGGATGCCGGCGGGCAGTGCGTTCCACATGGTAGGGGCTGCAACAGATAAAGCCCGGCGGCGGGTTGCGGACAGATGGTAGGTCCTCACATTTGGGATGACCAGGAGGTTTAGCTCTTCGGAGCGCAGTGATCTGGTGGGATGATATGGGACAAGGCGGTCCCGCAGGTACACTGGCCCCAGACCATGTAAGGCCTTAAAAGTCAGGACTAACACTTTGAAGGCAATCCGGCATTCAATTGGGAGCCAGTGCAGTTCGCGCAGGATTGGCGTGATGTGGTGGCCAATCGGGACCACTGCCAGGAGTCGCGCTGCAGCGTTCTGCACCAGCTTGAGTCTCCGGATTACCGACAGAGGAAGGCCAATGTAAAGAGCGTTACAGTAGTCCAGCCTCGAGATGACCGTGGCTTGGATCACTGTGGCTAAGTCGCGCCGGGACAAATAGGAGGCCAGCTTCCTCTCCTGGCGAAGATGGAAAAATGCTACCCTGCTGACGCTGGAGACGTGGGCCTCCATCGACAACAGGGGGTCCAAGGTTACTCCTAAGTCTTAACAGAGGGCGACGGACATAATGTCACGCCGTCCAGGGTTGGAAGCTGAACATCCCTACAGCCCGGAGGACCCAGCCACAGGATCTCCGTCTTTGCCGGATTCACCTTCAACCTACTGGCTCGCAGCCATCCAGTGACGGCCTCAAGGCAACGATGGAAATTATCAGGTATGGATTCGAGGCTGCCCTCCATCTTCAAGATAAGCTGGGTGTCAGTGTGAACTCAGATATCCCAGTTCAAAGCAGATATTGTGGGATTTTCTGCCTTGATATGCTGGGTTTTATGGCTGTGTGAAAGGGACCATAGAAAGCAAAGGCTCTTCCCATGCAATTATTTATGAGAAATGAAAAAATATACAAAGCTACTACTCACAACAGTTTTTTCCAAGTACAAAACAACTGATCAGAATTTATTTTTAAAAAAGGAATAAAGGGACTACTGGTTATATATGTGCCCTTCCACACAGCCCTATATCCCAGAATATCAAGGCAGAAAATCCCACAATATTTGCTTTGAACTGGGTTATCTGAGTCCACACGCAGATAATGTGGGATTTCCTGCCTAGATATCCTGGGATATAGGACTGTGTGAAAGGGCCCTAGGTCGGTGTTTCCCAACCAGTGTGCCGTGAGTGATCATCAGGTGTGCCGTGGGAAATTGTAACCTCCAATACCCTTGCTTCCTCCTCCTGCCAAACACTTTTTCTTCTCCACTCGGGCTCCCTTGTTCCCAGTCTCATTCTGCTCGCTTTGCTCTGGGGCGAGTCTGCGCAGTAGTGCCAGCACAGGTCATGTCTTCACTCCCCTCCTGAACACGCTCCCGCTACCCCCTCAGATCAAAATGGAGGCAGAAGCGGCAGTGTAGAATAAAAAGTAAGTGTTCGGCAGGAGGGGGAAGAAAGGGTGCGAAGGGAAGGGGGAGGAAGCGGTCTCTGTCGAAAGCTGGCATGGGCAAACTTGGACCTTCCAGGTGTTTTGGACTCCAACTCCCACCATTCCTAGCAGCCTCAGGCCCTTTTCCTTTTCCCCCTCAGCCACTTAAGCAGGAAAGGGCCTCAGGCAGTTAGAAATGATGGGAGTTGAAGTCCAAAGCACCCAGAGGGCCGAAGTTTTCCCATGCCTGTTTTAGGGACCTTAAAGTGGTGAGCCTCCTTCCAACATTGTGATTCTGGATAGAAAACAAACAACAACATAACATAACCTTGTTTGAGTCCACAGTGCTCTCTGGGTGTAGGTGAACTACAACTTCCAAACTCAAGGTCAATTCCCAAGCAAACCCTTTCAGTACTTTCTGTTGGTAATGAGAGTTCAATATGCCAAGTTTGGTTCAATTCCATTGTTGCAAGAGTTCAGGGTGCTGTTTGATTGTGTGTTAACAATAAATCCCAGAAACTGTAACTCCCAAATGTCAAGGTCTATTTTCCCCAAACTCCATCTGTGTTCACATTTGGGCATATTGAGTATTCATGCCAAGTTTGGTCGTGATCCAACATTGTTTCAGTCCACAGTGCTCTCTGGATATAGGTGAACTACAACTCCAAAACCCAAGGTCAATGCCCACCAAACTCTTATAGTATTTTCTCTTAGTTATGGGAGTTCTGTGTGGGAAGTTTGTGTCTTTCTGCCATTCCTGCCACGATATCTATGTTGTGTTCATCGAAACAGGTCCAGGTTTCACACTGAGTGTATAAATACATCTAAAAACATATTAACTATATATATTACTGTGTTAGAGTGTCATTTTGGTTGGTGGTGTGCCCCAGGATTTTGTAAATGTAAAAAATGTGTCACGGCTCAAAAAAGGTTGAAAAACACTGCCCTAGGTTATCTATAGTTTATGTTCTATGTGATTGATTATGTTGTGATTGATTTTATTGCGTTGTTATGTTGATCACCTTGGCGTCATGTAAGCTGCCCTGAGTCCCCGTTGGGACTTTAATAAATAAATTTTATTATTAGGTTGTAATTGGAAAAACTGTCAAGATTTTTGGAAACAAAAGGCTAGCGGGAGCGCATTTGAACCATGGAAGCAGAAAAGATGAAATTACACTATGTAACCAAATTTGGGGAAAAAAATCTGCACCTGCTTTGAAAGTGTTATTTCCTGTTTAATTGTGCAGTACACACTTTGACAGTAGTTGTTATACTTCAGAAACTTCGTTTTTGTGACTGCCACAAACTATGTGAATTAGTTGAGACCCTACAAGATACTAATTGATATTCAATGTGCTGCAGGAGTTTAATAAACCTTTTCCATGTGTTTATGATAGAACCAATTAGGAAATGACATTTGTAACCCAGGAATAAAAATGTGTTACCTAGTGCCCCTTTTATAAGAAATGCTCATTCACTATATGTATTTATTTATTAAAAACTTTTGTACCCCGATCTTCCCGTCTCGATAGAGGGACACAGACCGGCAAACAGCAAGAATTCAATGCTAACATTTAAAATCTAAAAGCATCATAACGTTACAATAAAATTATCAAATACAAATACAATAAATACATAAAAAGCCAATCGCCAAAGTAGAATCGAGTCCAACTCAGTCCGTGTATTCAGTCTATATCTAGTGGTTAGCGACTTTAGTCGATTAGCGATCTCCGTCCTCATTCTGCGAAGGCCTCATTGCACAGCCATGTTTTCACCCGCTTCCTAAAAGTCAGAAGGGAGGGGGCAGATCTAATTTCATTAGGGAGGAAATTCCAAAGCTGGGGGGCCACCACATAACAGGCCCTGTCTCTCGTCCCCACCAGATGCATCTGCGAAGGTGGTGGGACTGAGAGCAGGGCCTCTCCAGATAATCTTAACACTCTTGATGGTTCATAGGGGAGAATATGTTCGGACAGGTAAACTGGGCCGGTACTGTATAGGGTTTTGTAGGTCAAAACCAGCACTTTGAATTGTGCTTGGAAGCTAATTGGCAGCCAATGAAGCTGGCACTCCCTGTATCCTGCTCCCTGCTCTGGCTGCCGAGTGTTGGCAAGGTTGCTTTTTTTCATCTGCGACAGGCTCGGAGGCTGGCCCCCTATATCTCCCGGAATGACCTGGCCACGGTGATCCAAGCTACGGTCATCTCAACGCTGGATTACTATAACGAGCTTTACGTTGGCCTTCCTTTGGCGGCGACCCGAAGCTCAAGCTGGTGCAGAACACTGCCGCCCGGCTCCTGTCTGGAACCCCAGCAGGCCGCCACATCACACCTGTTTTGCAGGATCTGCACTGGCTCCCAATCGAGCACCGGATCTCCTTCAAGGTGTTGGTTCTTACCTTTAAGGCCTTGCATGGCCTGGGGCCAGCGTACTTGAGGGACCGACTCACCCCACACTGTCCCCTGAGATCACTACGCTCTGAGGATGCTAATTTGTTAGAGATACCCTCGCGAAATCGGCTAAACTGACATCTACTCGCCGGAGGGCGTTCTCCGTTATAGCTCCTACGCTGTGGAACGCCTCCCCGGCTGGAACGCGGGCTATAAAGGACCTGCTCCCGTTTAGACGCGCCTGCAAAACTTATTTGTTTAAGCAGGCCTTCGGTGAGTAGGTCCTGCCCATGTTCCGCTTTAGCCGCTGTCCTGGGGTGTCACGCTATCTAATTTCTGAACTGTACCTGGGGGTTTTGTATTTTGCTGTTTTAACTGTTTAATTGTCTTAGATGTTTTATCGCATTGCTTGTGTGTAGTTGTACCTTCGGTTCCTGTGAGCCGCCGCGAGCCTCAGGGAGTTGGCGGCATAGAAACCCGAATAATAAATAAATAAATAATAATATATAATTGCAGCTTCCGGGCAGTCTTCATAGGCAACCCTACATAAAGAGCATTGCAGTAGTTTTTACGAGATGTAACCAGAGCATGAACCACCGTGGCCAAGACTGACTTCCCATTTTTCCACCAATGTTAGGCTTATATGTACTTACATGGATCCAGCCCAATGTGAGGAGATCATGCTGATCTTGAACACTGAACAGCTCTTCCACATTCTCCATGTCACAGTAGTCTGGGCCAGCAGACTGCTTAGGCACTATCATGTGAGTAATAGTGAATTCATTATGGGTCTGTAAAATACATATAATGATAGGTTTTAGAAGAAGCATTTACTTAAAAATCCTAAAATTACCTTTCTTATTACTAATTTTAATATGAACTGCCACAGAAAATAATATGGATACACATATTTTACATATAAAATATTAAATACATTGCAAGGAACACAGGAAACTGTCTTATCAAGTTATACTATTTGTAGTGTTATCTCCACAGGGACACAAATCATGCAGGCACCCATATGTTGTTGTATTCCAGCTCTCAGAATTGTCAATAGAGAGGAACACAGGGGGTTGCAGTACAACAGGATTCTCACTCCTTGTTTACAGTGATGGGCAGAAGACTTTCCCAAACCTAGTTGGGAATTCCAGAGACTGAAATGGTATAGTTACAAAATAAGGACCCTTCTACACAGGTCCTAAAACACAGAAGAAACCGGGATAAAAGGGATGGTAGTGGCTAAATCACATTTAAGGAAAATGTGCACTGATTCAGACAAATAGCTGAAAAACACATATTAAAAGGGTGTGCTTAAAACCGACTTTGCCCCCAAAATACATATATTTACATGGTTGTATGTCCCAGCAGTCAAAAAAGCATGTGACAAAAAACACATTTAGATATCCACATCACTGAATTTGAAGTTCAGTGCATCTCAGAGCAGGGTCGTAGCCGGGGGCTTGAGGGCTCACCCCCAAATTCTCAGGGTGGTCCATGAGAAGGCCTTACTAGTACATTATTTAAACTGTTCTGTGTATTCATATCATGATCTGATCACCATGCTCAATATATCCCATATGCATGGGGGTATTGGGATAATGATACAAGGTTTGCTAGGGTAGATCCCTGATTACTCAGACTGAGCTCCCCCAAATCAAAATCCTGGCTAGGGTCTATTTATTTATTTATTTGTCATTGTTATCCCAATCTCAGCCCATTGATGTGGGATGGTTTAATGAGGCAGTCTGATCAGATCATGATATGAATAAACATAACAGTTTAAATAATGTACTAGTAAGGCCTTCTTATGGACCACCCTGAGAATTTCGGGGCTGAAGCCCCTTAGCCCCTGGCTACATGCCTGGGGATAATGATACAAAGGTTTGCTAGGGTAGATCCTCTCACTCAGACTCAGCTCCCCCCCAATCAAACTCAACACCCCCCAATCAAAATCCTGGCTACGGTATTATTTATTTATTTATTTGTCATGTTTCTATACCGCCCCTCTCAGCCCGAAGGCGACTCGGGACGGTTTACACAGGCAGTCTCTGCCCTCAATACAACACAAACAACAAGGCAACCCCCCCCCCCCCCAAACCCATATAACAAATTAACAATTAAAAACATACAATTACAGTCTCAGCGTCATGTTGAGATCAGTTTCCAGTTTGGTACTGTCTCGGAGCATCAATTTATAAAGAAAGTAAATTTCTGCCGGATGTCCTCTGTCCATCTTGCAGATTTATAAAATCTGCTACAAACAAAGGTGTCAGGACAGCAGGGAATGATTTATTGGGATTGACAGCTTTGTGTTTGGACTTGTTGGCAGGTCCTGCTATTTTTTGCCCCGTTTCTTTGACCTGGATTATGACACTGTCTTGAAATCTCTATCCTGCAGTCATTTCAACAGCATGTGTGTCTATTTACACATACCGCCTGTTCATAAAGGTCTGTTCCACGCAACAGTCTATGAAAGGGCATGCTCACGACTTCTTTCTCTCCATTAGCTTCAAAGGTGCTACAAGATCCCTTCGCATACGGATTCAAACTGGGATGGCCATGACTTTGAATTCTACCACCACATGATTTTAATGTAAATGTTCATTTTCTCTGGGAGTCAGGTTGCACACTTTAAATATAAGTTGTGTTTTAGATAAAAATCCAATAGTAAATTAGGGCTTTAAAATGAATATTATCCATTTTGAGCAACCCCCCCCAAAAACCCCCAGAAGCATTATGCAATAATATTTACCATATATACTCATGTACATATTAATATTTTGTTTTTACAAAAACATTAACCCCCTAAAACTGGGCCAATGCTGAAATAAGGACCCAGCATGAAGACATGGGCCAATGCTGGAATAGGGACCTAGCTTGAAGATGGTGACAAGTGGCAAAGATGAGAAGCTCTCACTTCCTTACCCCTTCCTTGCTCAAACTGGAGAAGGAAAGGCAGTTCTCCCATCCTTCCTCTCTGTCCCCAGAAGAAATTGACACAGAAATCTCTGCAGAAAGACATATGCACCAAATCCTTCTTTAAAATGGCTGCTGATTTTCCACTCCATGTCAATTCCACCAAATGTTGGGATCACTGTATTCCTCATGCTCCCCACATAGGGTTGCCAACTGTCCCGTACTGCAAGGGATGTCCCTTATTTTGGCCCTAAATTTCATATCACATATTTTCAGCTCCTGTCCCGTATTGATGGTACAGGTGGCAGCAGGAGGCGAGGCCGGGCCAGTACATACACACACATACTTCCTTCTTCCTCCTCCATCCTGCCCTAAGTGCTAAAACCCCACACTCACTGCTGTGTGATTGAATAATGTGTTGATACCCCTTCTGGCTCCTCCTGCTTCCTCTCGCCTCCCAGCGCATGGCCGGGAATTGTAGTCCAAGGCTGCCTCCTCTTTATTGAGAAGTGTGCGTGGCCCTTTTGGGCGGGACTCCATTTCCCAAGAGCCCTTGCTCCCAGGGGGAGGAGAAGGAGGTGAAGGAAGAGGGAGAAGGGGGCCTGCCAGTTTTCATGGCGCTGGCGGTGAGTGGCTTGAGGGAGCTGCAGGTGCGGCGCGGAGCCCGCATGGAGCTGGTGATCATAGAGACCCAGAGCCAGGTCTGCCGCGCCCTCGCCCACCTCACCCGTGGGGCCGCCTTCACCGTCGATCGCTGGGAGAGGAAGGAAGGTGACTCCCTGCCAGGCATACAAATCACAGCCACACTGGGGCTGAGGAGCAGGTGGGGGTCTCTGGAGGGCTTTTGAGCCAGACGCGCATCTGTCAGGAGGGCTTGAGTTGTGCCTCCTTGCAGAATGGCCCTTGGGGCCTTGTCCAAGTAAATGATATTGCCCTGCTCACATGTGAAAGCAGTCTTGAGTTAGATCACAGTATGAACATGTGTCAACAGGCCAAGGCTGCATCAAAAGGAATATAGTGTGGAACCAGGCATGGGCAAACTTCAGCCCTCCGGATGTTTTGAACTCCCAACTCCCACAATTCCTAACAGTGGGGGGGGGGGGAGTTCTGGAAGGCTTTTAAACCAGACGGACATCTGTCGGGAGGGTTTGGGTTGTGCCTCCCTGCAGAATGGCCCATGGGGCCTCATCCAAGTAGATATTGCCCTGAATGCATGTGAAAGGAGGCTTCAGTTAGACCCCAGTCTAAACATCAGTCAACAGTGTGATGCCGCAGCTGAAAAAGCCAAGGCTGCATCAAAAGGAGTATAGTTAAGGCTGCCTAACGTTTGATTTTCAAGTTTTAATGAAGTATCCCTTATTTTTGTGAAAAATACCGTATTTTTAGGTAAATGTCCCTTATTTCTTATATCAAAAAGTGGCAACCCTATCCTCACACTGCTGCTTGGGCTGCCTTTGTTTGTCTGGTTTGGGCAAGGGAGGAGTATGAGCTTCTATTTTCTGTCACTGCCTTAGTGCTGGGTGCCTATTAGTTTAAATGTTGCTTCCCTCGCTCTTCTCCTCCCACACACACTTTTTTTTTGAAATACTTTTTATTAAGAATTTCCATTTTATAAAACATACAAGATCACAATAGGAAAAGGGGAAAGGGAAAGGGAAAAGGAGTATTTTGACTTCCATTCTAGTTCCACACTGTTAGATATATTCTTCAATTTCATTTTAAACACAGAACATCCCCAATGCTCTTATTCTTACTAATAAATATCTGACAGTGGTATATTACTAATTTAATATTCTCTAGATATTCATTAATCACAATCCGATCTGTCTTTATAATACCTTTACCATATTTCTATCACAACCCATATTTTAATTCAGACATTTCTTTTTTTCTTTTTTTACTCCGTAATTCTCTCTATTATTTCTACTTTTCCTTTTTTCTTTTTGAATAGGAGGTTCTTATGGCGCAACTTCACAAATACAATCCTAGCCTCTGATATGAGGGGCACAAAGGTTACTCTATATTATCATTCTATATATTTTTAATTGCCAATCATCACAAGGTTACAGCTCTCATTCATTGTTTAATCTTCTATCTCAGATTCAGATATTCTCCTCATCCTCTCCTTCCTTTTCTTTCCCCTCTGGTGGACTCTCGAGGGCAGCTTCGAGACAACCGCCTCTCAGGACTTGGGAAGTGTTGAAGCCTCTCTTTCCCCGATGGGCTGGGCAAGTTTCATACCTTTCCCCTATTCTAATCTCCTTCCTTCTTTGGACTAGGTTTCCTCATCCTTATAAATCATCATATCTCTGCCATTTCTACCCCTCTGGGCTAGTATTCAGTTACTTGAGTTCATTAGTGAGAGAGAGATACTTTCATCTTCTCTTTTACATACTAGTAGGAATTTTCGAAGGGTCAGTTCTCTCACTTCTCTAAGTTTTGTAGGGTAGGTGTTAGTTTTCCTCCAGACCACCTCATATTATTTTTTCATATATAAATTCATTTTGGTGTCCCTAGGGACATTATTCTTTTGTGTGGTTAGTCTGGGTTCTGAAAATTTTTTCCACTTCCCTGTAAACTTCTGCCTATAACTTTCCCCTTACTTTTAAGATCGGTAGCTTTACCGTTTCTTTAATGTTTCTTTAATATTTACTCCTTCTTGTTCCCCAGCATTTCTTAATGTGGATTAGTACTCCATCTCACTGAAATCAAGACTTTCCTACCTTCTTTCCATGGCTATGTTCCTCGTTTCTATGGTTTCTACCTTTTCCCAAGCTTGCTTCTGAATTTTTATACTTAGAGTCTAATTTACCAGACTTTTACCTATCTCACCTGTTCCAGGAGGGTATCAATCAATCAATCTTCCACTTGGGTTAACGATTCGCAATTGGCAATTCTTACACTTTAAAATCTCTTAATCAATTAATTATTTAGTTGCAACCACGATTCATTCCCAAGTAAGTTTAAGTACAATCCATCCCACACACACTTTTTAATCAGGCCAAATTCTCACTCTTTTTCCACACTGATATTCCTTTCACTATCTGTATTTGTATAAATACAGACATTGTAAGATCAGCAGATCACAGTCCAATAAAAATTTCTGAACAGACCCATAAAATAACACACTTACACTTCAGATCTGCTTTTGCAATACAGGAAAATACAGTACTATCAAAAGAGACATCCCCATACAAATGTGAAGGTTCAACTGTACCAGTTTTCCACAGAGAATCCCACATGTCTCTATTCCTCTTACTGTATTTGCCTCTGCTAGCAGCAGAAATTTGTGACAAAGATCCCTTGGCAGTACCACACTTCGTAGCCCTTCAGCCACATTGTCTAAGAGAAAGGGAGAAGCGGGAGAATGAGGTTAAGAAAGATAAATAAATGTTCTCATACAACATGATTAGAAAAGCACTCCGTTGCCCATGTGCATATTCTACTGTGGGAACTTACTTCTCAAGAAGCACTTTTCAGGTTACAGAACAAGTCCTCTACATGTGTCTAACTCAGAATAATTCTTTCTCTATATTGCCAGTTGAAATCATTCTCTGCTCATGAAAATAGGTTAGTTTGACTTCTGTGTTACACAGGCAGTCCACAAGTGACAAACAAGATAGGTTGTGAAGGTTTATTCGTAAGCTGGATTTGTTTGTAAATTGGAACAGGTACAATTTTAAGTGTGCCTCCAGCCAAAAATAGATAAATATTATCTTTGGTTAGCAAAGGGAAGGGTGAATAGCTTAGAATAGAATAGGGAAGGGTTAATAGGGTCTGGGCTTTAGCACAGCAGGTTAATCGCCAGCTGTAGTAAATCCTGCCCATCGGAAGGTTGACAGCTCGAAGCCCGGGTCAGGGTGAGCTCCTGGCCTTTAACCCAGCTTCTGCCTATTTATTTATTTACTTTATTTATATTCCGCTCTTCTCACCCTGAAGGGGACTCAGAGCGGATTACAGGTACACATACTTAGCAGACAATCCCTGTTTCCAACATACACACATATAGATGAACAGAGGCAAACTCTGGCCACCAGGGGGAGCTGACACACTCATCTCTCAGCATTCCCAGCTTCCCTTGTTGTTCCTTCCGCATTCCTCAGCGTTCCTGGAGTTCTTGAATGACCTCATAATTCAGTCAAAATTTGTCTCCCCACTTAATGTGGTACCTTTAGCTAGCAGTTCAAAAACAAATGTGAGTAGATAAATAGGTAACACTTTAAAGCAGGGAGATATTTAAGGCACCCATAAGGAAATGCCAGAAAAATGCCAGCAATTCGATCAGGGAGGAAGTTTACAAACAAAAGCTCTTTGGCAGGGAAGATGGACCGACACCACTCCCCCTCATGGCCGGAACCAAGCACAGTCTCCAAGATGCCGAAGATGGGAAAGCCTCTATCTATCTATCTATCTATCTATCTATCTATCTATCTATCTATCTATGCACAGTTGTCTGTCTTGTCAGTGTATAACAACATTTAATGTTTGCCATATATATGTTCTGTTATCCACTCTGAGTCCCCTTCAGGGTGAGAAGGACAGAATATAAATTCTGTAAATAATAAGTTACACCCCTGTGGTGTGTTTCACTGTCTGTGCCCTTGCTTGGAAAATTTCAAATTGTTATCATTATCATTATCAGTATTATGGTGTTTATTTTGCTATCTGTGGCCCTGTTCAGAAGATTTCAATTCACTTTCTGTCCCTAGGATAATTGGATTTTGAAAATTTTGTATTATTGTGGAAACAAGGATTGGTGATAACGCTTCCGTGGAGACAGTTTTTCCCCATGGTAACTCTTCCAGGAGTGAATTTCGCTTCCTAGGCATAGATTTGTCTCGCTTCCTGTTGTCTTACTCCTGTTCTTAACAATAAGTCATTTGTAAGTTGGATGTTTGTAACTCAGGGACTACTTGTACAGCCTTTTAAATATGCCTGAAAGAAGAGGCAACACATTTATGTGAAGCAAACTAGAAAACAAAAGTCCACTACCAGACATACCCACAGACATTTCTGTACTATTGCCAAAGAATTCTTTTGAATCCCTTCATTGAGTTCACCTTCCATTTGTTGTTTGTTTTTTACTTGTTTTTTTTTAATTAGTAAAGGGGTGAACAACTTTACTAAGGTGGGGAATACTTCCTGAGTTGGCCAAATGTTCAAGGGCTGCACATTATATTTTTGTTTTTCTTTAAAGGTAAAATGCACTGGGAATGTGCACCGGGAATGTGGCGCAGCTGGCTAAGTGTCAGCTGCATAAGATCTCTCTGACCAGTAGGTCATGAGTTTGAGGCCTGCCCTGGTTGAGGTGGGTTCCTCTGTCAACCTTTAGCCAGAAAGACAGTTGTCTGTCAGCCTGAAGAGCCATGCTGAATCGGACCTTTAGCAGCCTGAAAGACCAGTTGTACACGGAGATCTCGCATCTGTACAGGGAAATCGTAGGCACAAGTAGGAGATTAAGGTACCACATTAAGTGGGGAGGCAAATATTGACTGAATTATGAGGCCATTAAAGAACTCCAGGAACGCTGAGGAATGCGGAAGGAACAACAAGAGACGCTGGGAACACTGGGAGATTAGGAGTGTGTCAGCTCCCTCTGGTGGCCAGAGTTTGCCTCTGTTGGTCTATATGTATGTACTGTGTACTGTGTGTACAGTGTATACTGTGTATGTGGAAAACAGCGGGTTTGTCTGCTAAGTATGTGTACCTGTAATCCGCTCTGAGTCCCCTTCGGGGTGAGAAGAGCAGAATATAAATATAGTAAATAAATAAATAAAGTAAAATAAAATGATAATAAAAATAGTTATGTAAATGTAATTTAAACAATCTAAAGAGTTTTTATAATGAATCCCATTCCACTACTACTTATTATAGTTCCATATAAATGAAATTAAATGTCTTTTACTATGTAGTTGGTCAAGATTCTGATGTCTAATATGAAAATTAAAGGAACTAAATTGACTACAATACTATTTTTTATTGTGGCACATTTGACTATAGTGCATTCAGTGGTTTGGAGAAGACTTTCTGCAACAAACTGTAATGCCCCCCAGAGTCGAACACGACTATACTTAATGTCAAGGGGAAGCCTTTACCTTTACTATACACACCAGTACATATATGGGATGTCATGTACCCTGAACATTTGAATTTCGAAGTAACAACATCAGATGAAAACAAAAAGAAGGCTCTTTCTTACTCTGTACAGCACTTAGTGTAGCAGCTGGCTTTAAGGCCCGACTTATAGGAGGAGACTGTCCAGCAGAGGCATCACTCTTGTTTGCTATTGTTGTGGAGAAAGCATTGTTCAGATGTGCCGAAATGCATGATGATAATACACTCCCATCGGTCTGCTCAGACATAGCTGAACCATCCTTCGTTTTCAGATCACGGGCTAATTCTTGTTTCTTCAACTGATCTTCAAAGAACTGAAATTGTTCCGTCTCCAGCTGCTGTTGGCGTAACTGCGCAATCCGTTTTTTCTCTGCATCAATCAGCTGCTGTTGCTCCAGCTTCTTTAGTAATTCAGATTTGCATTTGTTCTAGAAAATGTATTAAATGAAAAGAACTGAGTAGGAGATGAAAAATAAAGTCAGAAATGCTAGATCTATTGAGCAGGTCCACTGGGGCTCAAATTGCATGTGATGAGATAGGCCCAATTTTAAAATCACTGAATATATTCATCTGTTAAGTTGACCTCATGTATAAGTTAAGAAAAAGTTTGAGGCCAACATTATCGATATTGATATGATCCATGGATAAGAGGAAAGGGAAGGGAAAGCACCAACGCTGCCTTAGAGGGCCATCCGCCCTTAGCCACCAGTGCTATATCCCCATTCACTTGCAATTGTTCCACCCATTGCCCCATCCAGTGGTGCAATGGGTTAAGCCTTGTGCCTGCAGGACTGCTGACCAAAAGGTTGGCGGTTTGAATCCAGAGGGTGGAATGAGCTCCCACCTGTCAGCTCCAGCTTCCCATGCAGGGACATGAGAGAAGCCTTCCATAGGAAGGTAAAACATCCAGGCGTCCCCTGGACAGTGTCCTTGCAGATGGCCAATTCTCTCACACCAGAAGCAACTTGCAGCTTCTCAAGTCACTCCTGACACACACATACAAAATTGAAAATGCCAGAAGCAGTGTCATCTGTATATATAATAAAAGTGAATGTTTGTGTGCGTGCGGAGGGATATGTGGCAGAGTTTTGATTAGTTGCCACTGTGGTAGAATTTGCATATGGTTTCTGATTGGCCAGCCTCCAACATTCCAACATTCTTAGGCGGCAGAGAGGGGATTGGTTGCCACTGTGGTAAAATTTGCATATGGTTTCTGATTGGCCAGTCTCAACATTCTAACACTCTTAAGTGGCAAGGGGGGGGGGGGGGGAAAAAGGCAGTCAGGCATGGTGGGAGTTGACATCCAAAACACCTTGTGGCCCCCAGCAATGACAGAACAAGATCAAACTTGGCACACAGGCTCCCAAGACCCACTCTACATCCTGGTGCAGTTTGAGGGAGGATGGACCATGGATGACTGGACTTGCAGTACTTTAACTCACTTCCTTAGAGCTCCGGGGCCCATACCAATGACAGATCAGGACCAAACTTGGCACACAGAGGCCCAATGGCCCACTTTACAACCTGGTGCAGTTTAGGGCAGGATGGGCCACAAATGATGGGATTAGCAGTATCTTCACCCGATTCACTTCCCACAGAACATTGTAGCCCCTACAAATCACAGACCAGGCCCAAACTTGGCACACAGAGTACTCATGACCCACTCTACATCCAGATGCTGTTCTAAGGGGGATGGTCCATGGATGATGGGATTTGCTGTACCTTCACTCACTTACTGAAACTACTGCAACCCTTATTCAATGACTGGACACAGAGCCCCCATGACCCACTCTACATCCTGGTGAAGTTGAGAGGAGGACAGACCACAGATGATGGGACTTGCAGTACCTTCAGTAATTTCATTATACCAATGCAGCTCCCAATAATGATGTATCAAGGCCAAACTTGGCAGACAGAGCCTCCATGACCCACTCTACATGCTGGTGCTGTTTGGAGGAGGATGGGCCATGGACGATGGGACTCACAGTACCCATCTGACATATATCTAGACTAAACTTGGAGCACAGGTAAACAATGCTTTTCTCAAATAACGCAGGCACCGCCGGGTCCCCAAGCTAGTAGGAAATAAAGTAAAGGCTGTCAGTGCTTCTTTTAGGTTCTCCAGTGATGGACTAGGCTCATGCTTTTTGCCATTCACCTCAGAGAATCGGGTAGTTCCTTAAAAAAAAAAAGATAAAAGTACTTCACATTAACCTATGAATAAGTTGACCCAGTTTTTTGGGGCTGATTTTCTGGAAAAAAAATCTAGACTTATATGTGAGTAGATATAATTCTTCCATATCTCAACTGTATTCCCTCATGAGTTAACGGCAGCATACGTGGCTCTCTACCTTCCCAATTTATCCTCTGAGAAACTTCCCAATTTATCCTCTGAGAAACTTGGCTGAGATTAGATCATTGAGCCAATATTATCCAGTAGCCACTTACTGAAACCATGAATTCAGATGTCCCAAGTTGTAATTCAATAACAGTCTAGCCCAGGGGTGCCCACACTTTTTCAGCATGCGAGCTACTTAAACTAAAACCAAGTCAGAAAGATCTACCAAGAGAGAACAGGGCGGAGCTGGGGAAGGGGGCGGAGCTTGGCGGGCTTGGCTCCGCCCCCTCCTCCCTCTGGCTTCAGCATTTCCACTGCTTCTCCTGGGTAGAAGAGGGTAATGCCAAACCAGTGGTGGCATAGATAGCCACCACTGGCTTGGCATTACCCCCGTCTACTCTTGAGAAGCTGTGGAAATGCTGGCACTGGTGGAGGGGACGGAGCTTGGAGGGGCTTAGCTCCGCCCCCTTTTCCTCTGGCTTTAGCATTTCCACAGCTTCTCCAGGGTACAGAAAGGTTATGCCAAGCCAGTGGTGGCTATCTATGCGGCTAGAACCTTCACACCATGGGTCTTCCCTCATGAACCTTCCTATGTCCATATGGATGTCATGTTGATGCTTCCCATTTGGGTTTGAACAAGCCTCCACTCCACTGAATCCCTCTCCGGCGTTGGATTGCCCCCCTCCTTGGATTCTTCCCTACTATCCAGTGCATCAGCGTTTTCCTACACATCTTTCCTGACGACCCCGTCCTTCCCCCATTTGGCATCACACCATTGGGGAACGCCGCGCCTGCGTATTGAACATAGGCTGCTTCCTGGTTTGGCGCTTCTACTGTGCTGCCAGGAACCTCTATCATCTGGGGGCTTCGGATTGCATTACTCCTGGGGCATTGGCCTCCTACGTAGGGACGCCCTGATTTTGGGTCTCCTACTCTCTCCTTCCACCCATCTGGGTCGGGGGAGCCTCTGCAGCCGCACCGGGGCACCCGCACGGCGGCGGCCTCTCTTCCAGGCGGGTCCGAGCATTGGTTGCTCTCATCATCTCCAGACTGGCGTTTTGGATCCTTCGGGGCTCCTACCTCATACTTTGGCATTCCAGGGGGGTAGTCCTCACCACCCGCCTAGAATACACTCCTTTGAGGAGCTCCTGTGTTTATTGCATGTATTTTGATTTATGTTTATGCTTGTATAATCAAGGGAGTTTCTCATATCTCTTATTGCATTCAGTGTACCCGTGGCTTGTGCTTCGTTCATGTTATATAGTGATATTTCACTGTTTGGTACTTCTCTGGAGGCGTATTGCCTCTATATGTTTCCATTTTGAGTATAATAAATAATACATATATTTTTGCTTATGACCTGTATTGGTCTTGCATTGCACTGAGCACTTGGGGTATTGTCTCTGGGTACTCTTCTTCCTATTGTGTTAGGCTGCATTACCCTCTTCTACCCAGGAGAAGCAGTGGAAATGCTGAAGCTGGCGGAGGGGGCGGGGCTTGGCGGGGCTTGGCTCCGCCCCCTCCCCCCTCTGGCTTTAGCATTTCCACTGCTTTTCCCGGGTAGAGGAGTGTAATGCCAAGCCAGTGGTGGCATAGATAGCCACCACTGGCTTGGCATTATCTTCTTCTACCCAGGAGAAGCTGTGGAAATGCTGAAGCCGGCGGAGGGGGCGGGGCTTGGCGCGGCGGAGGGGGCGGGGCTTGGGATCGACCTCCCTGGGTCCCAAGATCGACCAGTCGATCGCGATCGACTTTCTGAGCACCCCTGGTCTAGCCAATACATTACATCTGTCACATACATTAATAAAGATATAAGGAATACATTTTAATAGTTTTGTTATATACTGAATCCAACATTTGCCTGTAGGTGCTTCCCTCCCCACAATAGGTCTCACTTTTAGTCATTGTCTTGCATTTACCTTGTCTTGCATATATTCCTGGTATTCTGCATTGTATTTCTTTAACAGGGCCTTCTTTAGTTCATCTGTCCTTGGAAATGCTACATCTTTCAGTTTCTTCATTGGGAGAATAAAAATGACAGTCTGGTCATGTGTGCAAATAACAATTTGTTTTTCTTCTTTTCCAGAAAATGTAACTCGCCTGAATTAAAAATGTAACTGGTCTGAATTAAAAAATCCACTAGCATAAAATCAAGTGAAATGGTATAAGGAACTAGTTTAAAAGCAATGTTGTTCTCAAATACAGATGTAATTCATTGCTAATTTCATTCTCAAAGGAAGAACTGGGTAATTTTAGCAATTTTCTTCTGGCTACATAAAATCTTCAAAAATAGCAGTTATCAAAGATGATTTGCAGTTCGGGACTTATTCTGCGCAAAATTTATACACCCCCATCCATGTGCCAGTTCTGCACAGTATATGTTCAGGACTGAAAATGCTCATGACTCCATGCTTCTTCATATACTTGGGAGGCATTTTCAACCATTTTCAAATATTCTTATCATAACTTTAATTTTGTTTATTTATTTATCGCATTTTTATCCCATCCTTCTCAACCCCCGAAGGGGGACTCAGGACAGCTTACATTGAGCCCCATTTAGAGGCTATTTCAACAGTTACAACAGAATCACGACATATACACAACATAATAAAACATCATAATTAAAATCAGATACAATCATCAATTAAAAACATAAATGCTTTTCTTCTGTTCCAAACAATCAGATTGAACCCATGAAATGAGCCATTCACTAGCATTAAAAAAATCACAATATAAAACTTCACTAGCATAAAATGTTTTATAGTTTAGTACTTATTCTGTGCGAAATCTGGACAATTTTGAATATTTTTACCATATTATTATGACACATACTATTCAAATAGTTCTGCGTCACTGGGTGCACTTACACTGTAGAATGAATGCAAGTTTATACCACTTGAACCGTAATGGCTCAATACTATGGAATCCTGGGAGTTGTAGTTTGATGAAGTACCAGCACTCCTTGGCAGAGAAGGAGCTACAATTCCCACTGAACCATAGCTATTAATTCTACAGTGCAGATGCACCCTTAGACCTTCTCCTTGCCTTACCATGAAGAATATGGATCAAATTATTTGACCATGTCACTCAGAAAATCTAACCATAGAGCTATGCATCGAAGGGGAAAGCTGAATTCTGAACTCTGTGCCATACTACTCAGACTGCCACTTGTGGATTCCATAGGCACGTGCCAAGGCCATAGGCAGATCATAGGTATCTGCCAAATACCTTAATAGGGCCCACCAGAACTGCTATTAGTTGTCAGCAGAGGCATTACTTTTTGGGATTACAACTCCCAGAATTCTTTAAAGGCATTACTTTTTGGGATTACAACTCCCAGAATTCTTTAAAGGCATTACTTTTTGGGATTACAACTCCCAGAATTCTTTAAAGGCATTACTTTTTGGGATTACAACTCCCAGAATTCTTTAAAGGTATTACTTTTTGGGATTACAACTCCCAGAATTCTTTAAAGGTATTACTTTTTGGGATTGCAACTCCCAGAATTCTTTAAATGTATTACTTTTTAGGATTACAACTCCCAGAATACTTTAAAGGCATTACTTTTTGGAATCACAACTCCCAGATTTCTTTAAAGGCATTACTTTTTGGGATCACAACTCCCAGAATTCTTTAAAGGCATTACTTTTTGGGATCACAACTCCCAGAATTCTTTAAAGGCATTACTTTTTGGGATTACAACTCCCAGAATTCTTTAAAGGCATTACTTTTTAGGATTAAAACTCCCAGAATTCTTTAAAAGTATTACTTTTTGGGATTACAACTCCCAGAATTCTTTAAGGGCATTACTTTTTGGGATTGCAACTCCCAGAATTCTTTAAAGGCATTACTTTTAGGGATTACAACTCCCAGAATTCTTTAAAGGCATTACTTTTTGGGATTACAACTCCCAGGATTCTTTAAAGGCATTACTTTTTGGGATCACAACTCCCAGAATTCTTTAAAAGCATTACTTTTTGGGATTACAACTCCCAGAATTCTTTAAAAGCATTACTTTTTAGGATCACAACTCCCAGAATTCTTTAAAAGTATTACTTTTAGGGATTACAACTCCCAGAATTCTTTAAAGGTATTACTTTTGGGGATTACAACTCCCAGAATTCTTTAAAGGTATTACTTTTGGGGATTACAACTCCCAGAATTCTTTAAAAGCATTACTTTTTGGGATTACAACTCCCAGAATTCTTTAAAGGTATTACTTTTGGGGATTACAACTCCCAGAAGTCTTTAAAGGTATTACTTTTTGGGACTACAACTCCCAGAATTCTTTAACTAGCATAGTACTAAGGAAGAATGAAAGAACAAACAAACAAACAAAGAGACAGAATTTCCTCTGAAATACTGGTAAAGAAGACCAACTCTACCTTCAAAATATCCTGTTTTTCTGGAACTGCGCATTGCTGGTAGTCTCGATGAGAGGGCAGCTTTTCTACAAACAAACTAGAAAATGAGACACACACATTTTCCCCCTTTCATGTCTGATGAATGTCCACAACATCATTGTGTGTTTTTTTTCCCTGCTGGGACAAAAGCAGGTTGCATAAATCATATGAGGCTTTCTAAAGCCTCTGCGTACAATTGTTGTACATTTCGAGTCAGTATCACCAATTCCAATGGAACTATTCTGGAAGAGGTGGTTGATCAATGATTGCCAATGTAAAATATTTTAAGCAAAATAAAGGAAACAAAGCGGCGGAATCATCCTTTTGTAAACTCCCCCGGGCTTTTATAAAAACAACAGCGCCTCTCACTATTCTTCAGAGCAGTCTATTAAAATATTTAAATTCATATGATATACTTCAGTGACTCTTTATGAAAACAGCTTTCTGAAAACCAATTAAAGAAAGCCCATTATTACTGAATTTGGGCTATCTGAGGAGTAGAAAGCTCATAACGTACGGCTTCTCGGTTCTTATTCTACAGCTTGAGGCTGGGCTTGGTAGACAACAAAAGGCACAAACGTGTATTTGTGTATCATTGCTATTCCACTTTATTAAAGGCACTGAATGTTTGCCTATCTGTGTATGTGGTAATCAGCTGTGAGTCCCCTCGGGGAGATAGAATTATCTAGGGCAGGGGTGCTCACATTTTTTCAGCATGCGAGCTACTTATAAAGCAACCAAGTCAAAATGATCTACCTGCCCACTACTCAAAGAGCCATAAAAGCAAAATATTTGGAAATTTATTTCAGTGAGAGCCATATAATCTATTTTAAGACTAAATTATTATAATGAATTTATTCATAATAATAATGATGATGATATTCATTCAGCCTCTGCTACTACTACTACTACTACTAATAATAATAATAACAATGGGTTCCTAGAATAGGAGGAGACCTCCAAGGGCCATCCAGTCTAACCTCCTTCTACACCTGGGCGGCATCGGGAGCCTGCGGGGCGGGACTGAACCTTCCTCCCGCTCTGCCTGCGATCTACCAGGACGCCCTACATGAACTATCAGTAGATCGCGATCTACCTAATGAGCACCCCTGATCTAGGGTTCATGTTTCCTGTCTTGGGAATGGTGGTGTGGATTTAGCTTGTGTGCAACCATAAATCTAGTTTTCATCAGAAGACAAATCAAGTTCAAGCGGTGGATTCCTGGAGTGAGATAGAGATTATCCAGGTGCAATTTCTTATCAATAGAGCGTGCTTGCCAGAATTAAATTCATGATTGTCATGGTGACAGTGACAGCTGCAATTGTTGACTGTTCACTGAGATATGCATTGGCAGATTGCCCTGCTGGTGTATGGCAGGAATTAATGAAAAAAGCCAAAATAATTCACAATAACAGAGTTGGGGATCATACTTTTTTTTACACAGCCAGAGCTGCACCTCTGATTAATTCAGAGTCCTGCTCAAACTCCTAGAAGATCAAGCATGAACCCTGAGTTTAGGAATTCCTGAGTGTACAACACCTGCTTAATCTCAACACTGGACATCTAAACCCTCTTATTACACTAGGTAACATTTTTTTCTGTTCCTGGTTTGAAAAAGTTAAAGTAAAGGTGAAGGTTTTCCCTTGACATTAAGTTTAGTCGAGTCCAACTCTGGGGGTGGTGCTCATCTCCATTTCTAAGCTGAAGAGCTGGCGTTGTTCATAGATGCCTCCCAGGTCATGTGGCCAGCATGACTGCTTGGAGCACCATTAAAGTAAATAACGCCCTGCTTAGATCAAGTCTTTGCAAAATGTCCTCAGAAGCACCTTAACTACTTGTTGGGTTGTCTGCCCCACATTATCCTTTAAAACCTTCCTGTTATATGCATTCTTCCTCTGTTCGCATCCAGTGTTTATTTATTTTAAAATTTTAATATTTCACATCTGGCCCGGACATAATGGTTTTAAATTGTCTGTTATTGCTTATGTGTAAGTTATATTGATTGTATTGCTTTATTATTTGCTGCTGTGTGTTTTATTATGTGTCATTGGGCTTGGCCTCATGTAAGCCGCCCCGAGTCCCCTTTGGGAGATGGTGGCGGGGTATAAATAAATTATTATTATTATTATTATTATTATTATTATTATTACCTTCCCACCGAAGCAGTACCTATTAATCTACTTACATTTATATGTTTCTGAACTGCTAGGCTGGCAGAAGCTGGGGCTAGCAATGGGATGGGAGCTCACCCCCTCTCGCAGATCTGAACCACTGACCTTCCGGTCAGCAAGTTCTGCAGCCAGAAACTTCATTTTTGTGGCTGCCACAAATTATGTGTAATTAGTTGAGACTCTATGAGATATTCCTTGGAAAACTAGAACAAAATGTCCCACAAAATAAAGTTTTTGCAGTTTAATAAACTTTTTCCATGTTTTTATGATAGAGCCAATATAACACTATGTAACAAAAATCATGTTACATAGTGTTATATATCTTTCACCTCCCATTTTTTCTTAGTTTTTATACTCTAGTTACAGAAAAAATCCAGTGTTGCCTGGGCAATTTCAGCGTTGCCGTTACACTAGTGAATCCTCTAACTAATTCACATCATAGTGAAACTAACATGTATAACAAATTCAAGATGCTTCTGAAAACAACAGACAAATAATGAACTGGAGTCAGAACATGGAAAGTGACAGACTTCCATTGTTTTGCATTTTGACGTTTCATTGTCTTTATGAAGGAGAAAGAAGACATGGTTCTAGTTTTGTATTGGCAGGCTCACTTCTATATATTATTTTGAAAAGAAGAATGCATGCATTTACTCTAAGTTGGCAGTTAGCACAGCAATGATTACATTGTATGTCACTACTAGTCTCAAAAATATATTTGAACAAACCTCTGCAGCACTTACCTTAGTTATAATGTGCAAAACATTCTGGTCAAAACTAACTGGCTATTCAGGAACAAAATCAGAGCCAGTTTCTCAAAGGTAACTAAAATTCTGAGTAGCTACAGTAGGATCCTTGTGTCTATGGGAGGGGAGGATCCTTTCCTCTACTTTGCATGGATTGGATACATAAAACTTCAGATAATAGCAAATTCTATTGAAATGAAGGACTTAAAAGGAGATCATAGTTGCACTGGAGGACCTAGAACAGGGCTGTCCAACTTCTTCAAGCCCAAGGGCCGGAATTCAGGTGACTGATCACCTTGGGGGCTGCTCGCGGGGGCGTGGTCGCAACGGGGGCGTGGCCGCTCATGGGGGCAGGGCCGCTCCCGCCTGGCGCGCATGCCCAGTATCCTGCGCAGCCCGCCCCTTTTCGGCGGGTGACGTCAGGCGCCACGCCTAACGTCACCCAGCTGGCTTGGCGTGCCAGGGGCGGGATCGGGAGAGCTGCCCTCCGCCGTGTCCCTAGCTCTTGCAGCGGCCGTGCCTGAAGGAAGGTAAGCTCCCGGGCTTACCTTCCTTCAGGCGCGGCTGCAAGAGCTAGGAGACGGGCGGAGGGCGGCCTCGCCAATCCTCCGGCCCGCCTCCCGCCCTGGCGCGCATGCCCGGCATCTTGTGCAACCCGCCCCTTTTGGCGCCTGACATCACCCGCCCGAAAGGGGGCGGGTCGCGCAAGATGCCGGGCATGCGCGCCAGGGCGGGAGGCGGGCCGGAGGATTGGCGAGCCGCCCTCCGTCTCTCCCTAGCTCTTGGAAGGTAAGCCGCTTACCTTCCTTCTGAAGGAAGGTAAGCCCGGAGCTTACCTTCCTTCAGGCACGGCTGCTGCAAGAGCTAGGATACTGGGCATCTGACGTGGCTTCTGACTAGGGCATCTGACGGAGGCTTCCCTCCGCCTCCTCCTCACTCGCGAGGAACAGGCAGGGGCCCTGCCCCCTCCACCTCCTCACGCCGCCCCTCCCCCGGAGATCAAAATTTTTTGGAATATTTTTTCCAAAAAAAAATGTAAAAAATAAAAACTGATGTCTTTCAGGGGGTTAGGGGGCCGTAGGGAAGGGGCTCGGGGCCGTGTACGGCCCCCCAGGTCGCCTGTTGGACAGCCCTGACCTAGAAAATGCCCAGAGAGGCCATATTTTGTTGGATGTGGATAAATGAAACCATGAGCATCCAACCCGTGTACATGAGGCCATACTGTATTTTAAAACAATCTGAATGCTACAAGCTGCTGACCCGGTGCTACACTCCACATTCCCTTGTTCTGACCTCAAGACCCACCATAAAGCATGAGGTTGCAGCAAGTTTGAGTATCCAAACCATAGGATAGTCCTCCATCTTTTTATGATGATATACCCTTAAAAATGTAAAATAACTAAAATGATACAATTTACAAAATAAAAAGGGGAGTGAAATTATCCCTCTTTGTTATGCTTTAGATTTTAATAAGGGTTACAATACAAATGGCTAGTTATTTTAATTAGTTATTTCCAAGTTGTAGACAAAATCCTAAATGTTTGTGTGCAGGAAAAGGCACTATCTTTGAACAGATGCCAATATAGTAGAGTCTTATCCAACCTTCGCTCATCCAGTTGTCTGTATTATCCAACACTGTCTGCCTCCTGCCCGGATACACAGCTGTTTCAATACATTGCAATGTTTTGGTGCTAAATTACTACATAACGTTACCATGTATTGAACTGCATTTTCTGTCAATTCGTTGTAAAACATGGTGTTTTGATGCTTAATTTGGTTTTTTAAACGTGTATTTGCTTATTTTATTGTTATGGAGTATCTGCATTTATTATTATTTGTTTCGGTTTTCATTGTTGTTTTTTATTATTATTTAATAATTTTTAAACATTTTCTTAAAATACATTAATTCTCTTGAGTTTTATACAAATGTCAACACCTTCCATACTTCTATATTTCACACTTAATTCGTTACATCAACTATACCTGTATATGTATATATATATCTTGTATATTATCTTATTCACCTCTATGACGCCGCCCCTCCGAGCTACTTCAATTTACATTCTCTTTCCAAAATTGGTGCTTAATTTGTAAAATCATAACATAATTTGACGTTTAATATGTTTTTCCTTGATCCCTCCCTATTGTACAACATTTTTGCTTATCCAATGTTCTGCCAGCCCATTTATATTGGATAAGCGAGACTGTACCCCTAAGAACACCACTTGACTGTCATTTAGCAAATGAGCCTGTTATGTGATTCAAGTCACTTGTCAATTTATGGCAATGTAATTCCTATATTGGGTAAGAAATACCTAAGAGGGGCTATTGCCAAATCCTTCCTATGAACTATATAGCTCATACCATCTGGTATTCACTGATAGTCTTCCATTCAAGTACCATATTTTCTGGTGTATAAGACTACTTTTTAACCCAAGATAATATTCTCAAAAGTCAGGGGTTGTCTTATGCGTGGGAGTCGGCTTATACACCGGGAGTCGTCTTATAGAGTGTGTGCTGAAACTTCCAATCCGGATTGGAGCATCTGTGGTTGCCACATATGGGGGGGGGGGGGCTCAAAAATGGCAGTGGCTGTGTTCCTGCTGTGTGCAGCGACTGTATCAAAGCATTAAGGGCGACGTTCTACAAGTACAGTAGAAGAAAATCCATTCATCAGGATTCATGGACTTAATGCGGTCCTGATGGTCAGGTGCTTCACTGGGAAGGTGTAAGTGAAGGGCAGAGCAAGCTGCAAGCGTCCAGGGTGCCCAGGATATGGAAAAAAGAGATAGAGTGGCTCTGGGCCCAGAAAAACACACCTCTTTTATCTGTCCAGCCCGCCCTTGTATCCTATTACCGTACCTCCTCCTCTGCCTCTCAGATCTCTCTCCTGAAGACTGCAATGAAGTGGTGCAGGTGCGCAGGTGCGAGATCTGAGAAGCAGAGAAGGAGGTACAGTCATAGGAAAATTAGCATATTGAAATCAAATCTGATGCTTTAAAAAAATTTATTTGATGTGTGTTGGAAGAAGGGTAGTCTTATACGGCGAGTATATTGGGCTGGAGAGATAGCACAGTGGTAAGAACAGCTGTGCTTGCAATCTGAAGGCTGCAAGTCCAATTCCCGAGCTGGCTTGGACACCCAGCTGTGAGCCCTGTCCACTGTTCACCCAGCAGTTCGAAAACAACTGTGATTAGATAAACTGGGAACCTGCCAAAAGCGGGGGAGGATTCTTTTCAGTAAGGACTTGACAACACCTGAATAAATAAAGACCGGCTGTCAGAAGGTGGAATGCGGAACAGAGGCCCTCGGTCATGAGGATGAAGCAACAGCACCCCTTGTGAAGAGCAGAATATAAATAAAGTGTATTATTATTATATCCCAAACTCTATATTTTAACTGGGAATGATCTTATAGGGCGCACCCTGTGACAGCCAGAAGAAATCCTTCAAAAATGTATGTGTTGTATTGTAACTGTATGTGTTCCGGCAGGGATTGTCTGCCGTATGTGTGATGTAATCCGCTCTGAGTCCCCTTCGGGATGAGAAGAGCAGAATATAAATAAAGTGTATTATTATTATATCCCAAACTCTATATTTTAACTGGGAAAGTTGGTGTCATCTTATACGCCCAGTCGTCTTATACCCCGGAAAGTACGGTACTAACTAGAATTGGCCCTGCTTAACATCCAAGATCAGAAACAATAGGTTGCCTTTAGGACCCAACAAATGAGTATGTTTGTATGTTGTTATTGAACTTAAAGGTCGTTATTTTGGAAGACAGGTCAGTTTTTTCCACACACAAAAAGTTTTAATCAAGTCAAAAAGCATAATCTCTAGATAAGTTCTTACGTTATAAACTTATTGTAGAGAACAAAGGCATTTTCAAGATTTCCTTCTTCCATATATACAGATGCCATGCGCTCCATCTCCACCCCAGATCGAAAATAGCGCCGTGGTGTGATGTCTTCATTTATTGTGATGTTACAACCAAGCTTGCTTAAGGCACGGACACGCTCTTCTGGGCTCAGCGAAACATCTGTGTGGTCAGGTACAGCTGCTAGCCTTTTCTGTCAAAACAGAATCACAAACTGCATTTTACTTTGATAGATGGCTCTACTGGTTCGTTCATTCATTCATTCTTCTCTCATATGTGTTCATATCTATGTGTGTATATGTGTGTTTGTGATTTTATTCAAGAAAGTGGAATGAAATCTTGAGGTACAATTTTAATTAATCTTCCTTGAAGCCAAAACACAATAATGAAGGAACTTTACATTAAAATAAACCTTAATTTCAAAATTACATTCCCTCCAATGTCCTTTGCAACTGATCAGTGGTGAGCTCCTTTCAATGCTAATTATGGTACATTTCCCTGCCGTTTTTATTTTTATTTTTCACTGGGTTTTAACTTTTAAACCTTTCAGTCAGCATTTTCAAAACCAAACTTAGCATATTATTATTATCATTACTATTACTACTACTACTACTACTCATGCCCGGATTATCCATAAGGCCACCCTAGGCCATGGCCTAGGGCGGCAGCCATGGGGAAGGGGGCGGCAGGTCCGGACCCCCCAAAATAAAAAAAATAAAATGAAAAAAAAATTAAAATTAAAAAAACAGTTTGACCTTCGGGCGCTTCTGCGCCTGCGCGACATCCACGCCCGCCCCGCACCCCCTCCCCTTTCCTGCACTCCTCCTTGGCACACCCCCCCCCACGTCTCCGCGCATCCCAGAGGCGGGGCTTCCCTTCCTCCTCCACAATGCCGGGCGCATGGCAAGGAGGAGGAGGAAGCCAGGCGCATGGCGAGCAGGAGGAAAAAGCAAGGGATGCTCCCTTCTGGGGGCGAGCCATCCCTTGCTTCTTCCTCCTCGCCATGCGCCCGGCTTCCTCCTCCTCTGCGACGCTGGGCGCCTGACGTCGCGGAGGAGGAGGAAGAAGCAAGGGATGGCTTGCCCAGGGCGAGCCATCCCTTGCTTCTTCCTACTCCTCGCCATGCGCCCAGCTTCCTCCTCCTCCGCAACGCCGGGCACCCAGCGAGGAGGAGGAGGAAGCCAGGTGCATGGCGAGCAGGAGAAAGAAGCAAGGGATGGCTCGCTTTCGGGGGCGAGCGAGCCCTTCTTTCCTTCTCCTCTTCGCCATGCGCCCGGCTTCCTCCTCTTCTGCGATACCGGGCGTGGCGGAGTCAAGGAAGCCGGGCGCGTGGCGAGGAGGAGGAGGGAGGGAAGGCTCGCACCCGGGGCGCGCAGAGGAAGAAGGAGGTGCATGGAACCGCAAGGAGGTGAGGGGGGGTGCAGTAGAGGTTTGGGGGGGCGTAATTTGAAAGTGTGGCCTAGGGTGCCAAAATTGCTTAATCCGGGCCTGCTAGTACTACTATCTTTAGTTATACTCCCCCTTTCTCTTCAAGGGAATCAAGCCGGCTAACAGCCACACACTTGATCTAACAGAAAGGAGGACAACTCAACATATTTGAAAATGTGACCCTAACTAAAACTTGACATAGGTCTCATTTACACGGCCCAGTTATGTTGGTTTAGAAGAGGATCTGCCCTACTGTGACTAAACACTGCACGGGACTGATCTGCAGTAACACTGGGCAAGACCATCTTAATGTGGCATTGCCCCATGTGTCGCACCTCAGCAGGAATTCACCTTGCTCAAAGCACTCATCAGGAAACCAGTTGTGGTATTAAGCAGTTTATTGATAAAACACATATAAGAAAAGGGACAGAAGCACCTTAAAGTAATAATAGAGTAAAAATCCATATGTATAGCACCGGGACTATGGCGCAGTTGGCTGGGAGTCAGCTGCATAAGATCTCTACTGACCAGAAGGTCATGAGTTATTTAAACGTTATGTTTATTCATATCTTGCCCGGCTCGGGGTGAGCTGTCGACCAAATTGTGTAGCTCGTTGCCCCCGGAACCAAACCTTTGCAACCCTACGGCCCAGTTGCCAGTCTGTCAAGTAGGAAATTTAGGTACCACTTATGTGGGGAGGCTAATTTAACTGATTTACAAGGCCATAAAATCTCCAGGAAGTATGCAAAAGAATGAAAGAATATGACAGCTCCCCCTGGTGGCCAGAAGTTGGAATGTTAAATTGCCTCTGAGTGTCTTTCTATATATGTTGTGTGTCTATGGCATTGAATGTTTGCCTGTATATGTACGTTGTAATCTGCCCTGAGTCCCCTGCGGGACGAGAAGGGAGGAATATAAATGATGTAAATAAATAATAATATATAGAAAGCAAGTCCTATAGGCAAAAGGTAAATCCCAAAAACAAGAGTTAAAACATGAACATTAATCCAGAAAATAAGGAACAAAACAAGAGCTTGAATCCATAGGTAAATCCCTTAAGCAGGAAGCGAAGCTTGACTAGGAATCTTGGGCCTTGATCTTACAGCATAACCAGGAACAACACAGGAGTTTCCCACTCCAGTAGCGATGTTGCTTGATCTAAAATCCTAACAGCTCTCTCTCTCTCTCTCATTTAAGGGCTGCAATACATGTTATCACGTTAGCTCATGTTATCCTCCATTCCCTGCCTGTCAACTTTCAACGCAGTTTCATTCCCACACTCAGAAACAACATCTTGCTCTAAAAACCCCTCTATTTGGGTACCCACAGAACCATCAGACCCTGCATCCTCAAACCTCTCATCGTCATCAGCTGGCTGAACTACAACACCATGTTACCCAAAGTCAGAGGGAAAGTAGTGCATTGTACCACATCAAAATAACTGGGAATTACCCTGGACTGTGCTCTGACTTACAAGAAGAACTGCTTAAATATCAAGAAAAAGTGGGTGCTACCGTGTTTCCCCGAAAGTAAGACAGCGTCTTACTTTCTTTTCCCCCCGAAAAGTCCCCCTACGTCTTACTTTCGGGTCGTCTTATATAAACAAAGACGTACCCGTCGCCACGCCCACGCTGCCGCCGCCGTCACGCCGCCGCCGCCGCTACCCGGCCTCGGCGACGCACCACACCTCTGCGGCACACCTTTCTGCTAGGCCTCTCCAAGGAAGGGAGGGGAAGAGTCCCAGAGGCGTGCCTGGCGGCGCTGCGTCGGAGTGACGCGTCGCCGCTAGCCACGCCTCTGGGACTCTTCCCCTCCCTTCGTTGGACAAAGGGAGGGGAAGAGGAAGAGTCCCAGAGGCGCGGGCTAAGCGGCGCTGCGTCAGAGTGACGCGTCGCCGCTTAGCCACGCCTCTGGGACTCTTCCCCTCCCTTGTCCAACGAAGGGAGGGGAAGAGTCCCAGAGGCGTGGCTAAGCGGCGCTGTGTCAGAGTGACGCGTCGCCACTTAGGCACGCCTCTGGGACTCTTCCCCTCCCTTCCTTGGACAAGGGAGGAGGAAGAGTCCCAGAGGCGTGGCTAAGTGGCGACGCGTCACTCTGACGCAGCGCCGCTTAGCCACGCCTCTGGGACTCTTCCCCCTCCCTTCCTTGGAGAGGCCTAGCAGAAAGGTGTGCCGCAGAGGTGTGACGCGGCCGATAGGCCGGAACGCGGCGGCGGGCGGCGGCGACCAGGTACGCCTTACATTTGGGGTACGGCTTACATTAGCCGACCCCCCTGACACCCCCGATACGTCTTACAATCGGGGGTGTCGTACTTTCGGGGAAACACGGTAGAAATAATAATAATATCATATTATTATTATTACTCCAAATTTCTAGACCACCACTCCCCGAGGGCTCGGAGCGGTTTACAGTAAAATAGAAGTATGACATGAACAAGCAAGTATAACAGTTATAAAATACACGAGGCAAGACATATAATATTAACTACAACAAACAAATTATGTCATTCCTAGCTAATCCTAGCTGGACCTCGGCTGCAGGGCTCAAGGAGCGATCGGTCATAGACAAGAGGAACCTTGGCGGCCTGGGTCTTCTTAGCCTCAGCCTTAGGGCTATGGGAGCTGGATCTAACCCAGCTCCCAAACCCCAGTCCCCAAAAAGTTCTGGATCTATATTTTTTTGTTCTTACTCTTCCCCAAAGCAATGTCCAGACTTGTTCCAAAGCTGTCCCGGTCTCCAATGGTCACCCCAAAGTTAATAGGAGTGGCTCGGTGAGCCTTCGTGTTGTCTTTATTTGTTGAAGAGAAGTCCATTGCCCTGGGAATGCCTGCCTCCTGGGGGACTGTTGTCTCCGAATGGTCCGTTGACGGACCGGAAGTCGGAAGTTTCCTTGGCTTCCTCTTCCAGTGTCTCCTCCGGAAGAGGAGATGCTGGGGATGACACAACCTGGGGATCACAACCAGATACAGTGGAGACACCTGCCCTTGTGCTTTGCTACTCTGCTGCTGAATATGCATACCCAGTGTGGAATACATCTCAACATGTTAAAACAGTATATGTGGCTCTTAATGGGACATGCTGCATTATCACAGGATGTCTATGCCCTACACCACTGGAGAAATTATACTGTCTAGCCAGTATTGCACCACCTGGCATCCATTGGGAAGTAGCAGCCTGTAATGAAAGGACCAAGGCATTGACATCTCTGGCCCATCCCCGGTTTGGATATCAGCCAGCATGCCAATGCCTTAAATCAAGAAATAGCTTCCTAAGATCTAAAGAGATACTTGCAGGAACATCTCAGCAAGCAAAAGTCCAAAAGTGGCAGGTTAAAAACTGGAACCTCAATCTATGGCTGATACCAGATGAGGAACTCCCTCCTGGGCACACAGAAGACTGGGAGACATGGAAGGCGCTGAACAGACTGCACTCTGGCACCACGAGATGCAGAGCTAACCTTAAGAAATGGGGTTCCAAAGTGGAGTCCATGGCATGTGAGTGTGGAGAAGAGCAAACCACAGACAACTTACTACAATGCGGTCTGAGCCCTGCCACATGCACAATGGAGGACTCCAAGTGGCCAGCTTCTGGTCAAAGGAAATTTAGTATAATGCCAAGTTTTGTGGGTTTTAAAATACATTATAACTGCATTGTCAATTTGCTTCTGACATGATAAATAAATAAGGGGGAAATTCCAAATTCTGCTGTAGAATTCGGACTTTCCCCCAACTTAGGATTTGTGGGTAAAGGGCCTGTTGGAAAAATAATTTTGTACTATACACTTTGTATTATTGTGAAAAGGGGACAGAAGAGAAAGTGTAGATTAAGACCACATCTTTTCCAAAGCAGCCACTAATCAACTATCATGTGTCAAAATCAGGGGTGCTCATTAGGTAGATCGTGATCTCCTGGTAGATCGCGTAGGGCGTCCTGGTAGATCGCAGGCAGGGTGGTAGGAAGGCTCAGTCCCGCCCCGTAGGCTCCCAATGCTGCCCAGGTGCAGAAGGAGGTTGGACTGGATGGCCCTTGGAGGTCTCCTCCTATTCTAGGAACCAGGGGCAGACTAAGGTAATTTAAAATGCTAAGCAAACATTATTTTGGCGCCCCCTGGAATCCGGCCTCGTGGAGCGTGCGGATGGAATTAAATATATTTAATATTAAATTAAAATAAGCCAGAGAGATGGGAGCATGCGCTGGGCCAGGTAGTTCTGGCGCGTGGCCATTGCTGGGAGGGACTCCAGATGGACCGAGATACCAATCGCCTTAAGTGAGGCCCCTGGAGGAACTTTTTGCAGCCGGGACGGAGCCGGAGGTTTTTGGGCGACTGGCGTCTCAGTCCAGCTGGAGTCCCTTTGCAGCAATGGCACATGCATGGAACCTGGTGGCCAGAAGCGCCCCTGACTACGTGGTGCCCTAAGCGGGTGCTTACTTTGCCTAATAGCAAATCCGCCCCTGCTAGGAATCCATTATTATTAGTCTTATTATTATCAGAGGCTGAATGGCCATCTGTAAGGAATGCTTTGATTGTGTTTTTCCCTTGTGGCAGAAGGAGGTTGGACTGGATGGCCCTTGGAGGTCTCCTATTCTAGGAACCCATTGTTATTATCAGAGGTTGAATGGCCATCTGTGAGGAATGCTTTGATTGTGTTTTCCCCTTATGGCAGAAGGAGGGTTGGATGGCCCTTGGAGGTCTCCTACTCTAGGAAACTATTGTTGTTGTTGTTACTGTTATTATTATTGTTAGTAGCAGAGGCTGAATGAATATTATCATCATTATTATTATGAATAAATTCAGGGGCTTATTATACTCACATTTAGTTGAATTCAGTCTTAAAATATATTATATGGCTCTCACTGAAATAAATGTCCAAATATTTTGCTTTTATGGCTCTCTGAGTAGTGATGAAAAAGTGTGAGCACCCCTGGTCTAAATTAACTCTAAAGATCTTTAGTGATCTCTGTTGAAGATTTGTGGTCTTATTACTTGAGGCATATAAATTGCAATTACAGAAGAATAGCGAGACTCCTTTCATTTACAAAAGGAGGTCATTAATGGATTATTTGTGTTTGTAAAAGGAATGCTTTCTAAACAGACTCCCACAGGGAGAACAACAGAAGAAGATAAGTGTTAAATCTCAGCCAAAGATGCTATTATCCTACTGTAATTGTGATTTACCTGTGATAAGCTCCTTAGCCTAACAGGCTGCTAGAAAGTCATGTAAGACAGGTTTGAGAACAGAGACAGGAAAAGGGGCCATCCGAAAAACTCACAGAAAGAGCAGCTGAATTAAAAAAAATAAAAAAATGATTTACATGCTTGCAAATTTAGAAGCAGGGACAATATGGTTCACAATACATGGATAAGGAAACAAAAGTTCTCACACCAGTATCTATTCCATCTAAACAGATGTGTTGTCTTATTAGCAGCTTTCCATGCATTATGGAGCATTTGTCCTTAGTACTACTTACCAAGGAACTCACAGTGATTGGCTGCTCCATGTTACTTGGCGCTGGCAGACTAAGCTTACTGTTTCTTTCCAATCCTTCCATCTGGCTACAAAAACAGAAGAGGAAAATATATATGTAACACTCAATAGCAACAGTAATAGGATCAGATGTATTAATCACAAATTATTAGCCAATGAAGGCATTCCACAGAAATATACTGATGATTTGTCACCAATTCTCTCATCAACTGTACCAAAGCAATATTTGTTTTCAGAAACATGTAACATTCACGCTAATTCATAATCAGGACTACGCTAAACTATTTTGACTTCCCAGATAGAAAACTAAAATGGTAACCATGAACTTGTACAACATACACTGGAACCTCCATTGGTGTGACCATGTACATAAACCTGTTGTACACTGCTAGGAATTTGTCTGAATTGGACTAGATCAGCGTTTCTCAACCTGGGGGTCGGGACCCCTGGTTGGGTCCCGAGTGGGTGTCAGAGGGGTCGCCAAAGACCATCAGAAAACAGTATTTTCTGTTGGTCGTGAGGGTTCTGTGTATGAAGTTTGGCCCAATTCTATCGTCGGTGAGGTTCAGAATACTCTTTGATTTTATTTATTTATTTTATAAAAAAGATTATTGATTAAAATGACATTAACATAGACATTTACAATAACGAATAACACCAGTACACTTGGATACAAAGGTAGGGAAGCTGGGGCAGGGTAAGGGGGGGCCGGGCCGGGGAGGGGCAGGGAGAGTTACATCACGATAGGAAGCCATAATAGGTCAGGAAAACAATTAAAAAGACGAAAAACCCACATGTAGGTTGACTTCACCCACTAGCAACGTCTACATCATTTGATTGTAGGTGAACTATAAATCCCAGCAACTCCAACTCCCAAATGACAAGTTCTATTTTCCCAAAACTCCACCAGTGTTCACAGTTAGGCATATTGAGTATCTGTGCTAAATTTGGTCTAGACCCATCATTGTTCGAGTTCACAGTGCTCTCTGGATGTAGGCGAACTACAACTTCCAAACTCAAGGTCAATGAGCTCTAAAACCTTACAGTATTTGCTGTTGGTCATGGGAGTTCTGTGTGCTGTTTGGTTCAATTCCATCATTGGTGGAGCTCAGACTGCTCTTTGATTGTAGGTGGACAATAAATCCCAGCAACTACAACTCCCAAATGACAAATATCAATCCCGTGCAACCCCACCAGTATTCAAATTTGGGCATATCGGGTATTTGTGCCAAATGTGGTCCAGTGAATGAAAATACACCCTGCTATCAGATATTTACATTAAGATTCATAACAATTGCAAAATTACAGGGGTCAACACAACATGAGGGGTAACGGGATTAGGAAGGATGAGAAACACTGGACTAGATGGTCGTGTTAGTTTTAGAGACATTAACTAAGGACAACCAAGTAACCAAACCAACAATGCCTGTCCAGGCTGAGAAAACCTTAGCTGGAAATTCAAAATACTTCAAAATACAATACTGCCTCTACTTGGGTAAGTAAAACTTTATTTCTGTCCCGTTGAGATACAGATGCGACACTGATCATAATTGAGATACTATGAGACACTAGTTGAGATATTGATGCCGTTGCTTTCTGATGGCTCAGTGCAAACAAACTTTTTTTCATGCCCAAAACTATTTAAACGTTTATATAGAATTATAGCTCATTGTGTGCATATATATGCAAATACGAGTATTCCAAAATCCAAAAAATCTAAAATCCGTAACATTTAGGTTCCCAAGCCTTTCAGATAAGGCAGGCACAGGCAAACTTGGTTCCTCCAGGTGCTCTGGACTACTGGCTGTTAGGAATGGTGGGAGTTGAATTCCAAAACACCTGGAGGGACCAAGTTTGCCCGTGCCTGGGATAAGGGATACTCGACCTGTATAAATACATGCACTATATGTGAGGTTAACAGCAAGAATGAACTAGAGCAGGGCTGTCCAACTTCTACCGGACCTAGGGCCCGACTTCCAGTCACTGATGACCTGGGGGGCCGCTCCGCTCTGCCCCGGCCCCACCCCTGGCCACGCCCCCTGGCCACACCCCCGGCCCCTCCTCCTAAAGTGTCACGCCAGCCTCAGAAGTGGCGATTTTCGCTTGAGGCTGGCGTAAACCCAGGAGGGAGGGCAAAAGCCAAGGGAAGCCCTCCATGGCTTCGCCTCCCTCCTAAAGTGTCACGCCAGCCTCCTCCTCTGTTCTGCCTCTCCCTCCGGCACACCGATCAGTGTGCCGGGAGGAGAGGCAGAACGGAGAAGGCGTGCCTAAAGAGGAGGAAGGGAAGCGCTTCCCTTCCTCCTCTTTAGGCCCGCCTTTAGGCCCCCGGCGTTCCCGATTGGTGCGCCGGGGGGAGAGGCGGGACGGAGGAGGAGGAAGGAGCCTCCCTTCCTCCTCTTTAGGCCCGCCTTTAGGCCCCCGGCGTTCCCGACTGGTGCGCCGGGGGAGAGGCGGGCCTAAGGAGGAGGAAGGGAGCAGGCGGGGCTGGGTGACGTCAGGCTCGGCGCCGCCGCCACACCTGATGTCACCCAGCCCCGCCCCCCAGAGATCGAATTTTTTAAAAATTGTATTTAAAAAAATATTAACATTTGCAGGGTAGGCGGGGGCCGTAGGGAAGGGGCTGGGGGGCCGTATACGCCCCCCCGGGCCGCCAGTTGGACAGCCCTGAACTAGAGAATTAGAATATCCAATTTTGATTAATAAATAGCTATTGATTTGAATAACCAATAGTATGGTTATAGACCTTCAATAATAATAATAATAATACACTTTATTTATATTCTGCCCTTCTCACCCCAAAGGGGACTCAGAGCGGATTACAGTGCACATACAAGCAGACAATCCCTGCCGTTTTTATATTTGACATACATCACATACAACATATACAGTAGGAGGTTCTTTTTCCAGTTGCGCCAGGTTCTTCCAGGTTCTTTCAGTTGTATCACCGGGTGCTGTTGCTCCATTGTGCCACAGAGGGGTGCTGTTGCTTCATCCCCCTATGACAAAGAGCTTGCCAGCCCGTTAGGACTTCCACCTTTTCGGCAATCGGTCTTCCTTATTTATTGCCATTATAAAAGTTCTCCCCCGCAAAGCGGTCCCTAAATTCTCTACTCACAGCTAGGCTGTTTTCAACTGCTTAGGTAAGCAGAGGCAGGGCTGACAGCTGGCTGCCCAAATCAGCCTGGGGTCTCGAACCTGTAACGTTTGGTTGCTAAGAACTTTAGCAGCGGCCCAACTATCTTATACAGCAGAAACTGCTCTTCTAGAGATATATTGGTTTTGATAGTATCTATGCAAAAAAGTGTCTTCTAAATTGTTGGGGATGTAATACTGGCGATCATTTTTTGGGATGCACGTGGTATAATCCACACCGACTACCTTTAAAAGGGTAAAACAATCAATGGTGAATATTATGCCAACTTATTGGATCGATTTAATGAGGATTTGGGGAAAAAACAATCTCATTTGGCCAAGAAAAAAAGTTCTTTTGCACCAGGACAATGCAAGGGTGCACACCTGTGCAGTTTCCTGGCAAAGTCCATGAATTGGGATACTAATTGCTTCCTCATCTGCCCTATTCTCAGTTTAGCCCGAATGACTATTTCTTGTTTCCAAACCTGAAGAAATGGCTCGGCGGAAAGAGATTTGACTTCAACAATGAAATCATCTCACAAACAAATACCTATTTTGATGACCTCGACAAATCTTATTTTTTAGAAGGGATTAAAAAATGGAGAAATGTTGGACTAAGTGTATAGAGCCCAAAGGAGACTACGTTGAAAAATAAAATGATTTTTATCCCCAAACCTGTGTTTTGTTCAAAAAGTCACAGACTTATTGACCCGCCCTCGTATCATACCAAAATATAGCAATCAAAACTCTCAATTTCAATGGTAACTTGCATTATTGTTGTGCTGCTTTTGAAAAGTGAGCCTAACGATAGACTATTTATAGGCTGTGCAAGAATAATTCCAGTACAGCCTACTTACATCATCTCTATTCTAAACAAAAGACATCTGTGTTTATAAATTGGTATGTTGTTTTCAAAAGCAACTAACAATTAGCATCCTCCAACTATCACAAAACTGACATTATCCAATTATCTCGCTATGCACCATCCTTCTCAAAAATAATACAATACCCAACACCCAGGAGTCCAAATAATCTGATGGTGGAGAAAGAGCTGAGCAAGTCAAGAACTGTGCCCAAGATGCTCTCCTAGTAAATGTATTACCAATTCTTGACATCGTAATTGAAGAGAGATATTGACAAGCTGGAGTGTGTCCAGAGGAGGGCGACAAAAATGATCAGGGGTCTGGAGCACTGTTTCCCAACCAGTTTGCCGTGGCACACTAGTGTGCCGTGAGCGATCATCAGGTGTGCCGTGGGAAATTGGCACACTCCCCCCTCTTAGCAGCCCCCTCACAGGGTTCCAAGAAACAAAGTGAGCCTCTCTGCTTGGAAATGTGGGTTTTAAAAAACTATTTTACTGGATTTTTGAGAGTTGACCCCCCCCCCCCAAAGGAACTGTTTATAACAGCTTCATGACATCCATAGTTAACTGGACGCAAGTTTCACTCAGGGTGAAATTTCACAAAGGTCTGGAGAACAAGCTCTATGAGGAGCGGCTTGAAGAGCTGGGTATGTTTAGCCTGAAGAAACGAAGGCTGAGAGAAGACATGATAGAGAGGAAGTCATATATATGTTGTGTTCATCGAAACAGGCCCAGGTTACACACTGAGTGTAAAAGTACATTTTAAAACATATTAACTATATGTATTACTGTGTTAGAGTGTCATTTTGTGTCATTTTGGTTGGTGATGTGCCCCAGGATTTTGTAAATGTAAAAAATGTGCCACGGCTCAAAGAAGGTTGAAAAACACTGGTCTGGAGAACAAACCCGATGAGGAGCGGCTTAAAGAGCTTGGCATTTAGCCTGAAGAGAAGGCTGAGAGGAGACATGATAGCCATGTATAAGTATGTGAGAGGAAGTCATAGGGAGGAGGGAACTATTTTCCCATCATCTGGAATAGTAGGAACTTGTCTGTATATTTCCTTTCATGAGCTTTTGAGGAGGTCATTGTAAGGAAGAAGCATCCAGGTAGGGAGGCAACAAGCATGATTCAACAGACCAGGTGGTGAAGCTCTGGGAGAAGGGTATGCCATCTGCATGCTTTTTCCTATCGGTCTTTTGTTAAAGTTGCTATGAGCTAAGAAACAGCTGGCGGGGGAGCGGGAGAGATGTTGCATGCTTTTCAACTAGTACGTATAAAGAAGTGAAACTTTGAAAAATGATTTTATCTGCAGGGTTTTTTTTCTATCAGTCTTTGGCAAAAGTTACTATAGAAAAATAAAACATTCAAGTGGAAATAGGAAATTAGAGCAAGAGGTAAAGAGCTGGGGAAATCTGCCCGTTTGGTTTGCACCAGATTTTGTGGAAGGCATTATGAAGAGATAAAATCAACTAGCAGGAAAAAGGCAGCACGGTTTTAAGCTATTATATTTTAAGCCAGTTTTAAGAAAGCATGTGCTCATTTGCATAATATCTACCATCAGACTACTTGGAAGTCCCTGAACAGACTCAGAAGTGGAGTTGGCAGATCAAAAGACAACCTGGCAAAATGGGACTACCTAGAACAGGGCTGTCCAACTGGCGGCCCGGGGGCCATATACGGCCCCCCCAGCCCCTTCCCTATGGCCCCCTAAGCTTTTTAATAAAAAATAAAAAATGAAAAATAAAATAAATAAATATTTTTTAAAAAACCTACTTCCGGGTTTGAAGCAGGTATCGCGAGAATATGCAATCCACACGGGATTTCGCTGTCAATGCGAGATCACGCCGGCGTTGACAGCGAAATCCCGTGTGGATTGCGTATTCTCGCGATACTCTTCGGCTACTCTACTACTGGATCGCTGAGGTCCACAGATGCGATTAGGACCTTCTTCGACTCAGTCGGTCGTCGCCTCTCTCGTCGTCCGGGTACTCCTGGATCCTGCGCGTTTGGAAAAGGTAGGCCGAAGCAGGGGGCTCCTCAGGGGGGCTCCTCATTCCCTTCCCCTCCCTCATGTATTAAATATAAAATTAAATATATTTAAAGATGAAATAAGGGGAGATGGGATACATTAAAATAAGGGGGAGGGGAGGATGGAATTAAATATATTTAATATTAAATAAAAATAAGGGGGGAGGGGAGGATGGAATTAAATATATTTAATATTAAATTAAAATAAGGGGAGAGGGGAGGATGGAATTAAATATATTTAATATTAAATTAAAATAAGGGGAGCGGGGAGGATGGAATTAAATATATTTAATATTAAATTAAAATAAGGGGAGAGGGTGCCGGGGAGAGGGTGGAGCCGGGGGCGGAGGGGGGCAGACCCTACGGCCCCCCAGGTCATCAGTGACCGGAATTCAGGCCCCTGGGCCAGTAGAAGTTGGACAGCCCTGACCTAGAAGAATCTTCCACCTTGTGCGGCTGTGGAGAAGAACAAACAACTTAGCATCTGTATGCTTGCCCACAATGTCCTGCCTCATGCACAGAGGAAGAACTCTTTAAAGCAGTGGTTCTCAACCTTCCTCATGCTGCGACCCCTTAACACAGTTCCTCATGTTGTGGTGACCCCCAACCATAACATTATTTTCATTGCTACTTCATAACTGTAATTTTACTACTGTTATGAATTGTAATGTAAATATCTGATATGCAGGATGTATTTTCATTAACTGGAGCAAATTTGGCACAAATACCGGATACGCCCAAATTGGAACACTGGTGGGGTTGGGGGGTTGATTTTGTCATTTGGGAGTTGTAGTTGCTGGATTACAATCAAAGAGCATTCTGAACTCAACCAATGATGAAATTTAACTAATCTTGACACAAAGAATTCCCATAACCAACAGAAAATACTGGAAGGGTTTAGTGGGCATTGACCTTGAGTTTTGGAGTTGCATGCAGAGAGCACTGTGAATTCAAAACAATGATAGTTCGGGACCAAACTTGGCACAAATACTCAATATGCCCAAATGTGAACACTGGTGGAGTTTGGGGAAAATAGACCTTGTCATTTTGGAGTTGTAGTTGCTGGGATTTATAGTTCACCTACAATCAAAGAACATTCTGAACCCCACCAACGATTGGCCCAAACTTCCCACACAGAACCCCCATGATGAACAGAAAATACTGGAAGGGTTTGGTGGGCATTGACCTTGAGTTTTGCAGTGTTAGTTCAACTACATCCAGAGAAGAGGAGGAGGGCTTTGGTGGGAGAATTTGCCATCTGTTTCCAAAAACGAAGAGAAGGACAGGCGGAGATTCTTAAGACCATCAGAAATATGCATTTTCTAATGGACTTTGGTGACCCCTCTGAAACCCCCTTGCGACCCCCTCAGGGTCCCGACCTCCAGGTTGAGAAACACTGCTTTAAAGCAACAGACAATGCAGTCGCTGTTGCCCGTTTTTGGTCTAAAACTATTTAGTTGCTTGTGATTCCTTTATTTTATCAGTTTATTTATTATGCAATACTTTTGATACAAAATAAATAAAAACCCATCATTTGTTGCGTGTGTGTGCAAAAATGCAAAAAAAAAAGGCCACCATGCAGGAGAGGCAACAAGCTATTGAACCAGGAGAAGAAGAGACAAACATGTAGGCTCGTCACTAGGCCTGGGCAATCATGGTTCTAAATGGTTCTAAAGTACTTACAAAGCTAAAGTTCTGGTGGTGAACACTAGGTGGCGCTGGTGCTTTGCTTTTACAGTGTTGCTGAAGTTCTGGTGGTGAACATTTCAGAAGTCTAACAAAACTTTCAAAACTTCATTATTATTTCAATATTGGCGATTTTAAGACAGAACCAATTAGAAACTGCAATTTATAACGAAATTTTGAAAGTTTTGTTAGAGTTCTGAAATGTTCACCACCAGAACTTTAGCAACACTGTAGAAGCAAAGCACCAGCGCCACCTAGCATTCACCATCTGGCTGGAATGAAGAAGGAAATGATTATGGAAGAATTTAGAGAAATAAAATTGACATGGTTCCATTGTATTCAATTAGAACAATGGTTTAAAAACTGGGGGGGATAATAAAAAAGGAAATAAGTTTAACCAATTCGAACAAATAATACAAAATGGGAGGGATGTAGAAGAGCACGAAAACATGAAAGGAATAACCAGTAAAATATATAAGATAATAATTGAAATAAAAGAAGGAAAAACAAAAAAATGACATCCTCAAGGAGGTCTGGGAAGAAGATTTAGGGATAAAAATAAAGGAAACAGAGTGGCAACAATTATGGAGACAAAGACATTTTTTAAAAATTATCAATAAGGGTTAAAGAAAATTATTATAAGTTAATATGGAAATGGTACCTTACACCAGTAAGAATAGCAAACATAAATAAAAACTACTCGAAAAATTGCTGGAGAGGATGCCAAGAAACAGGAACATATATACATATGTGGTGGCAATGTAAATATGTAAGTAAATTTTGGGCTAAAAGTATTTAGAGAAATAGAGGATATCATGAATATTAAAATTGAAAGAACTCCTAGTATAGCCTTATTATCATTATATAATAATAAACAATTGGGGAAAAAGATAAAAATGCGATAACAAACCTATTAACAATAGCAAGATTGCTTATAGCAAGGAATTGGGAAAAAGAAATAAATATACAAATAGAGGAATGGTACAAGGAAGTGTGGAAATTGGCAATAAATGACAAGTTAACCTGTATATTAAAAGTAAAAAGAGGTATATGGAAACAAAGTGATTTTGATGAGGTATGGAGAAAATTCATCGAAAAAGGACTAAAGAAGAAAGAAGGCAAGTTACCTCCAAAAGAAGAAATGAAATTTTGGACAAATGATATGTAAAAGCTATGGCTGGGAAGGGGAGAGGAGCACAGTGGTGAGGGATACAAAATGTATAAGAAAAATAATGGCAGATGTCACCAGCGCTGGGAGAGCCGGAGCGGGTGCGCGGGCGAGGCGAGCGAGCGGCGGGCGGGGCGAGAGGGCGAGGCAGGCAGGCAAGCAGAGTGACCGACAGAGAGGGAGGGAGGGGGGAGAAGCGGAGGAGGAGGAGGGAGGGGAGGGAGCAAGCGCCACTTCGGCCGCCGAGCATCCTTAATAAGTGAACTATACATCCCTGCAACTCCAACTCCCAAATGTCTATTTTCCCCAAATTTCCCCAGTGTTCACATTTGGGCATATTGAGGATTCGTGCCAAGTTTGGTCCTGAGTTTCCCATCCTTTCAATGGGGTTTGATCTCTTCCTTTTCCGTCACGAATCTCAAAGGCTCGCTGTCAGGAGGTTTTTAGAAAGGTGGGAACAGGAAGTCATCGAGAGGGAAGGGACCCCAGGGCTATCCAGCCCAACCCCCTGGGATACACAATCAAAGCACTCCCGACTGATGGCCATAAAGCCTCTGCATAAAACTCTCCAGAGAAGGGGACTACAAGGAAGCATTATTTTATTGTAGTGATTTTTATTATTGTATAATTTTATAATAATAATATAATAATAAATAATATAATATAATGTTATATTATATTATATTATATTATAATTTCAATATATTATAATGTCTATATATATATATACTATAATATAATAATTATGATATTAATACTAATAATATATGAATATTTCTTGATATATTAATATGTTAATATTAATTATGTGTAATATACAGTAAATATAGTAAGTGAATAAATAAATAAATAATGTAGATTAGCATGTAGTTCCGCCTTTAGGTGTGGCCCTCCATAATATTTTTTGGCTCTCGTGTGGCCCCTTGGAAAAAAGTACTTGCCCACCCCTGGATTGAGAGTACCCTCAGACCCTCAGTACCGCCTTACTGCATGGAGTGAGCCCAGGAATTTTCAGGAAGGAGTGAAACTGAGCTTTGGGCCCAGTTAGGGAATGAGTGGTGGGAACATTAGATGGTGAGAACAGTGTACTTCCAAACTGGAGTTTCTCTGGAAGGAGACCCAGCATAGTAAAACAGTATTTCCTAGATAACAGAGGGGATTAAAAATAATTTCAAACGGTGAATACCGAAACTATATACAGAGCTGACTGCACTCAACTTCAACTAATTGACTGATGAATTAACACTAATTAATCAGTCAGTTGCCACCAAATAAACAAAATATACAGGTTAGCTTTGGAATCCTGTCATTAGATTTTTATTAATAAATAATAAAAATAAAATAATAATAAAACTTTATTTATACGCCGCCACCATCTCCCCGAAGGGACTCGGGGCGGCTTACATGAGGCCAAGCCCAATGACACATCAGTAAAAATAATGATCAATGATCATGGCAACTGTCTGTCCTGGCACATAGGTATGTTCTCTCAGCTGATTTAATCAGAAATGACTTTTTCCTATATTCAGGCTCTTATTTCTATTATGCTTTCCAGTACAAATATGCTCAGAACAATTTCAAATTGTGGTTGCAATGCATTACTGAGAATGATGGTTGTGTCTTCAAATTCTATCTAGTGTATACATAGAGCTAGTTTTCTAGTTCAAAAGTCACATAATGAGAAAATGTGTCTGGCACACCTATTATTTGAATGCAGTCAAATATTCCTGGAAGCCAAGAATGGCAATGTGTACCTTTGAAATTTATAATTACAACATGTAACTACTAGCAATGAAAGAACTGAGGTTGCTTTTCAATAGCGCTGCAGCAATTAGGAGAAAATCTAGCAGCATAGCAGAGATTTTTCTTTTAATTACCTGGTATAGGATGTATCTTCAAACAAGAATTCTTTGAGGGTGTAAATAAACATATAGATAAAGGGGACCCAATTGATATTGTTTACCTTGACTTTCAAAAGGCTTTTGACAAAGTCCCTCACCAAAGGCTCCTAAATAAGCTCTTCAGCCATGGAATCAGGGGACAGGTCTTGTCCTGGATTGGAACCTGGCTAAACTGTAGGAAACAAAGGGTGGTAATAAACGGACATTTCTCTGGGTGGAAAGAGGTGAGAAGTGGCGTACCCCAAGGTTCAGTTTTGGGCCCGTTACTTTTTAATTTATTCATTAATGATCTGGATGTAGGAGTGAATTCTGAGGTAGCAAAGTTTGCAGATGACACTAAATTGTTCGGGGTAGTTAAAAATGAAACTGATTGTAAAGAGCTCCAGAAAGATCTCTCGAAATTGAGTGGCAAATGCATTTTAACCTAAACAAGTGTAAAGTCATGCACATCGGGGCAAAGAACCCCAACTACACCTACAAATTGATGGGGTCAAAGCTTTCCGAGACAAACCAGGAAAGGGATCTTGGGGTCTTGGTGGACAGCTCAATGAAGATGTCAACCCAGTGCGCTGCAGCAGTGAAAAAAGCAAATTCTATGCTAGCCATGATCAGGAAGGGAATCGAAAATAGGTCAGCAAATGTTGTATTACCTCTCTACAAATCGATGGTAAGGCCACATTTGGAGTACTGTGTACAATTCTGGTCTCCGCACCTTAAGAAGGATATAACGGAACTGGAAAAGGTACAGAAAAGGGCAACAAGAATGATCCAAGGGATGGAGCGGCTCCTTATGAAACCAGGTTGCAACGCCTTGGTCTTTTCAGCCTTGAAAGACGGCGTTTAAGAGGTGACTTGATCGAAGTGTATAAAATCATGCATGGGATAGAAAAGGTGAATAAAGAAAAACTATTTTCTTTGTCACAAAACACTAGGACTAGGGGCACTCCCTGAAGCTCCAAGGTAGGAAAATTAGGACTAATAAAGGGAAATATTTCTTCACCCAGAGGGTCATTGGGTTATGGAACTCACTTCCAGAAGAGGTTGTGACAGCTGTCAGCCTGAACAACTTCAAGGCAGGATTAGACAGATTCATGGATACCAAGTGTATCGGTAGTTACTGAAAAGGACATTCAAGTGCCACCTCGGAGTTGGTTGAGGAAGGCAGGATTTCCCTGGGTACTGGTTGTGGGGGTCGGGAGCAGGTCAGGGTTTTGCCCTCCCTTCTGCTCGAGATCCCCGTGTACAACTGGTGGGCCACTGTGTGATACAGAATGCTGGACTAGATGGGCTGAGGTCCGATTCAGCATGGCTCTTCTTATGTTCTTATGTTCTTAAGAATGCTTGCCAGTTCTCAGTGGCAAAAGTCCACAACCTAATACTATCACATAGCATTACCCAGGGGCGGTCCTACAGGTAGGCCAAGGAAGCGGCCGCATGGGGCGCCATCTGGGTCAGGGTGAATTCCCCCCCCCCACACAGTGTCCGGCCTCCCTCCCTCTCCCTTTCTCCCTCTCCTGGAGCATGCGCACAACCACCGCCCCCCTCGCTGTCCCTGGGCTGCGTGCGCGGCCGGCTGTCTCCACCAGAGCGGCCCCTCAGGCGGGAAGCCACCAGCCAGGCGAAGGTGCGGAGCCACCCGCTCAGACTGCGGGGCCCACCACATGAGGGCGGCAAAGGCGGCTCCTCGCTCCTAGTCATAATAATGCAAGTTGCGGACCCGAGAAGCCCCGAGTTGCTACTGCTGCCGCTGCTGCCGCTTCCGCCATGTCCCCGTCCCCCCCGGCCTCGGCGGCCGCCCTGGCCATCAGCAGCAGCGAGAGAGGCAGCAGCACCTCGGTGCCACAGGAGGAGGAGGCGGAGGTGGTGGAGGGCGCCTGCGAGGAGGTGAGGCCAGGCGGGGCTTGCCTCCCTTCCCTTGCTTGCTTTCTTTCCCTTCCTTGGCTCCCTCCAGGACCCCCTTCTCTCTTGGAAGAGCAGCAACAAAGGGATGGATGGATGGGGCGGGCAGGCCTTTCTCCCCTTCTCAAGACTCAGGGGTCCCAGAGAGTTTGTTCTCTCCCCCATAAGGTCCTTAGGCTATGGCAGGTGCCTCTCCAAACTACAACTCCCAGGACCCCGTGGCAGTTAAGCAAGGCCAGACTGTATTCATTCATTCAGCAGTGTAGACGTGCCTATTGCAATATTCACACTTGCCTCAAGCAGACAAGGGTTCTTTCTCTCTCTCCCCCCCCCCCCATCTTGGCTGCTAATCTGGTTTGTGAAAAAGCCCCCAATGAGGAGGGTGCCAAAATAATGGTTTTTTGGGGGGGGGGGCCAAAATAATGTTCGCTTACCATTTAAAATTACCTTAGACCACCCCTGGCATTACCTCACTTGCTACATGGATTCAGATCGCTCCAATATTTGTCAATATTGCTCTAAGATCTGCCGAAGAAGCCCTCCTCTCAGTCCCACCATTGTCTCAAGTGTGGTTGGTGGGGACAAGGGAGAGGGCCTTCTCAGTGATGGCCCCCTGACTTTGGAATACCCTTTCTAGGGAGATTAGGCAAGCCCCCACACTCTTCTCCTTCCGTATTGGCCTGAAGACCTGGCTTTTGAGAATGCCCAGTCCCTAGCTGAGCTATGCAATTGTAATGCAGCCTTCCACTTCATCCTATGACCTCGTCCCATGGTCACAGCTTTGCACTTATCCCATTTCCTGTCTGATTGTTTACACTCTGGTCATGTTTACAGTAGTTTATTGCCATTGGGTTGTTTGTGGAGGGGGGGTACCTTTTTATTTTCAAAATGATTGTGAATAGTGCTACACAAAATTATACAAACATTCAAAACATTTTCCATTAGTAACCCACATTTACATCATTTCTCCTCTTTGTAGCACAGCAGTTCTCGTTTGTGCCTGGGGGCCAGGGAACAGCACCGGGAGTTCCATTAGCATTAGAGCCTGCACCAGCAGAGATAGATTCTGAAGAGGATTTGGAAGGGTTACCTGAAGGTGCGTTTCCCATCACTGGGCCCCCTTCTCCCACCGAAAGTTTGGCTTGGGATGAAGGTTGGCCGGACCCCTATGATGACATAGATGATAACCAGGTGCACATGGAATCCAGTGATAGTGGAAGCTATGAACACCCGGGTGGGGGAGGATCGCAGGAGCTTCTGAGTGAAAACATGGAAGGAAGCGGCTGGGAAGATTCTAGGGAGGAGAGCTCTCACGAAGATAGGGACCCAGCTGCTGGGAGACAAGGTCGAACCTTTGATAGGAGAAGTAGCATTGAGTCCAGCAGAAGGGGATGGCACCGCCGCCTAGACAGGCTGAGGTCCGTCAGCAAAGATTGGAGACGACGCAGCCTAGAGCGGCGGGGACCTCGGCCGAAAGATTAAGTATAGGATCCGTGGGAACCATTCCCCAGTGCTTCGGCCACGTCTCTTCTGAGCAGATGTGTAGCGAAGTGGGTCTACGGAGCTAAGTTGGCTAGTGGCCACCAAGTCTTGTCTTGCATTTACCTTGCCTTGTTCCTGAATCCGCATTGCTGCGCGGAGCCTTGCTTAAGCCTTTTGGATTGCCTTGCCAAGCTGTTTTGGACATTAATTGCTTCAAGCCTTTTGGACTACCTTGCTATTCTTATGGACATTATACCTTTTGAACTGTTTATATATACAATAAAGTAGTTAGCCTTCAGTCCGTCTCTGTGTGTGTGATTAAGGGGCCGGTCAAGTCCGTGCATCGTGACACTCTTTCATTCTTTCTTTCTTTCTTCCTTTCTTCCTCCCCCTAGAACAGTTTACAAATTTTGCGGTACTTATTACGATTGTTTGATCATGAGGATAATCTTGCTTAATTCCATTGGTTGACGAGCACTGTTTTAATTGAGTTTTAAGTTGTTGTTTAATATGCCTATATGTTTTATTCAGATGTATTTTAAAATTTTATTTTGTGTTCTGTTTTTGGCACTTTGTGCTGTGCGTGAGCCGCGCCGAGTCCCTTCAGGGAGCTGCTGGCAGGATACAAGAATAAAGTTGTTGTTGTTCTTGTTATTATTATTATTAGTGCCTGCAACTTTGTTTGATTTTTAAAAAATGTAATTTTGGAGTTTCAGAGTAAAAGTAAAAAAGAACAGTATGTTTCCATGCTCCATGTTTCAAACTAATAATTACCAATTACTATAATTTTCAAATCTGTTGATGATCAAACCACTTTTTTACCATTTCAGTCAATTTAATGTTTTAAAAGTTGTATCGCAATATTTCATGGCCCACTTTGTCCTTTGAGCAGTCAAATATATATTCTATATAATTTGTTTACAGATGAATTCCACTGCAAATGAAAAGCAACAGGTATTTCTACTTTTGGTGACAGTAGATCACATTTAAGGAAAATAGCAATTTGCCTATTCATAGATTTATTAATTTTATTTATTTATTATTTCGATTTGTTAGTCGCCCCTTCCGACAGGCTCGGGCGGCTTACATGTGCTTAAAACCATAAAAACTCTTTAAAAACAATGGACCAATGTCCATGCATTAAAATTGTTCAGACACATACACACCAAAATAACTCCTGTTGCAAAGGTTCGTTATATATTTGTGGGCTGCTGATGTGCCAGAAATAGTCTATGATGGTTATGTATGGGGAAATGCATTAATAAAAATATGCATTAATAAAATAATAATATTAACAGACATAATAAATGAATGAAGTAACTAAAATGCATTCAAAATTATTGTGGTTTCATTCAACAGCACATAGTGAACAAGAGCATCTATACTAATATTTAAACAAAAGATAACACCCATATTAGACAATACAGAGATGTCAAATATCATGACCATAGTGGCAAATAATTTGAGTGGAGAAATTAGCTCAGATGTGCTCTCAAGTTGTTTCTGGGAAGTTTTTCCTGAGAAACAACATACACATCTTTGTAGGGTGAGAAGGGTAATACTTTATCCATGAACAATGCACATTATTCGTCCTTGTAAATCTGACACATTGTGAGGCAACAAAGACACAATTCATAGTGAGAACTCTGGAGTGTCTGCTCATCTAACCAATGTAGTAGAGACAGTAAGATTTTGACAAATACAATAATATACCGGTAGATATGATAACTAGAGGTGAACAACGTGTGGCCTTCCAGATGATCTTGGACTCATCTGTATACCTTTATAAAACGGAATGTTTGTATGTGTGTATGTGGAGGGCGGGAGGGCAGAAGGGCGGAAGCAGCCACTTTCACAGGCCAGGGCGGATATGTGGCAGCCACTTTCACAGGCCAGGGCGGATATGTGGCAGCCACTTTCACAGGCCACAGCGACCAGCGCGGGTGATGGACCTGCACCAAACTTGGTACACATAACCCCTAACCCCCTTTACGTCCTGGCGTGGGTCGGGGGACATGACCCACGGATTATGGGATTTGTAGTACTTTCCAACACTTTGGTTCCCACAGACCACTGAGGCCACCAAAAAGGACCAATACAGACCACACTCAGCACACACAGCCCCCATGACCCACTCTACGTCCTGGTGCACGTCGGAGGAGGGTGGACCATGGATGATGGGACTTGAAGTGCCTCTACTCACTTCCCAAGTCCGCTGCAACCCTCATCCAATCACTGATCGAGACTAAACTTGGCACACATAACCCCCATGACTGCCTTCACGTCCTGGTGAGGTTTGGGGGAGGACTGACAATGGATGATGGGATTTGTAGTACTTTTACACCCCTCTGTTCCCACAGACCACTGTGGCCCCCAACAAACATTGATAAAGACCACACTTGGCACACAGAGCCCCAGTGACCCAGTCCACATCCTACTGAAGTTTGGAGGGGGACAGAACATGGATGATGGGTCTTGCAGTACCTTCCCTCACTTTCCAAGACTGCTACAAACCTAATCCTATGATTGATCAACACCAAACTTGCCACACAGAGCCCTCATGACCCACTCTACATTCTGGTGCAGTTTGGAGGAGGGTGGACCATGGATGATGGGACTTGAAGTACCTCTACTCACTTCCCAAGTCTGCTGCGACCCTCATCCAATTACCGATTGAGACCAAACTTGGCACACATAACCCCCATGACTGCCTTCACGTCCTGGTGAGGTTCGGGGGAGGACTGACAATGGATGATGGAATTTGTAGTATTTTCACACCCCTCTGTTCCCACAGACCACTGTGTCCCCCAAAAAACATCGAGAAAGTCCACACTTGGCACACAGAGCCCCAGTGACCCACTCTACATCCTACTGAAGTTTGGACGGGGAGAGAACATGGATGATGGGACTTGCAGTACCTTCCCCTCACTTCCCAATCCTGCTACAAACCTAATCCAATGACTGATCAACACCAAATCTGGCACACAGAGCCCTCATGACCCACTCTACAGCCTGGTGCAGTTTACTGTGAGACGGACCACGGATGATGGGACTTGAAGTACCTTCACTCACTTCCGAAAAAGAATGCATCCTCATCCATTCACCAATACAGACCAAACTTAGCACACAGAGCCCCCATGACCCAATCTACATCCTACTACACTTGGGGGGCAGAGATGATGGGACTTGCACTACCTTCAGTAATTTCATGATACCACTGCAACTCCCAATAATGATGGATCAAGACTAAACTTGGCACACAGAGCCCCCATGACCCACTCTACATCCTGCTGCACTTCTCAAATGACCCGGGCAGGGCCGGGTCCCCAAGCTAGTCCTTTAATAATAATGCAGTGCAATAAGTGAAGATGGAATATGTGCCATCAGGACTGGAATGGCTCCTTGACTATGATTTCAGATTGTGTGGTTTTTTAATAACTGGTTTTAATGTTTATATGCTTTTAATGTTTTAATGTATGTGTTTATTTCATTATATGTCTGTTTTATGTGAAATTGAATTGTTGCTTATTGTAAAGCCGCTCTGAGTCCCCTTCGGGGTGAGAAGGGCAGGATATAAACACAGTAAATAAAAAATGGTTTTGGGGATTTTTAATAAAAACCATACTAATGATAGTTTCTAAACACCTCTTTTGAGCTAAATCATCTATAACATAATATACGGATACACATACAATATCGGTCCCTAAAAATATAATTGTTTTATCCAGTTTCCACCCACTTTACTAGTACAAAAGGATTCATCCGGTTGTACTCACTACATACTTATAGAGGTAGATTAGGTTAAAGAGAAGAGAGAGAGATGGCCAAGGTTACACAGCTGGCTGGTTATCTCAGAAAGAATTATAATCCTGAATTCCTTAATCCAGTGGTTCTCAACCTGTGGGTCCCCAGATGTTTTGACCTTCAACGCTCAGAAATTGTAACAGCTGGTAAACTGGCTGGGATTTCTGGGAATTGTAGGACAAAATACCCGGGGACCCGCAGGTTGAGAACCACTGCCTTAATCCATGACCAACTTTAGTGTATTCTCTACACCAGTGTTTCCCAACCTTTTTTGAGCCGCGGCACACTTTTTACATTTGCAAAATCCAGGGGCACACCAACAACTAAAATGACATAAAATGACACTCTAACACAGTAATACATATAGTTAATATGTTTTTTTTAATGTATTTATACACTCAGTGTGAAACCTGGGCCTGTTTCAATTAACTCAATATAGATATCCTGGCAGGAATGGCAGAAAGACACAAACTTCCCACACAGAACTCCCATAACCAAGAGAAAATGCTATAAGAGTTTGGTGGGCAATGACCTTGAGTTTTGGAGTTGTAGTTCACCTATATCCAGACAACACTGTGGAATGAAACAATTTTGGATCAGGACCAAACTTGGCATGAATATTCAATATGCCCAAATATGAACGCAGATGGAGTTCAGGGGAAATAGACCTTGACATTTGGGAGTTGTGGTTGCTGGGATTTATAGTTCCCTACAATCAAAGAGCATTCTGAACCCCAACAATGATAGAACTGAGCCAAACTTCCCACACAGAACCCCCAGGAGGCAAGAGGAGGTCTCTACTTGGGGAAAGGGAGGCAGGCCTTCCCAATGCATGGAGAGGGAGAGACCAAGTAAACAACGGGTGGGGAAGGGGGTGTTTGTAATTTTGTGACTTTATCGAGGTAGGTTTCTTAGGGTTTTTATACTTCAACACACTAGACTCTCCCCTTCCCCCTTCCTGGAGGTTCCAATTTCCCACGGCAAACCTGATGATCGCTCACGGCACACTAGTGTGCCCCAGCACACTGGTTGGGAAACACTGCTCTACACTCATTATATTTGCTTAATCTTAATAATGTACAGATAGGTGCTTCCACTTAAAAACACTACTAGCATTTTGTTTTGTTTTTTAATTAAAATAGATGTATTAATGAATAAAAGTTTATGATTTTTGCTCACAGTTACAAAGCCAGTGGATCTATGTGTCATTTTTAGAAGCTTGTTTTAAATGTGACCCATGTCTAGATATGTGTTTTCAACAGCATGCCATTTATGCACTGCTGCATATTTTTGCATGTACTCAACCGATGGTTTTACTGTAAAGTTTAACAGAGCAGATCATCTACTCAGTAGGTAGGTCCTGTTTAGCTCGACTTCTTCTTCACAATGGGAAACAGGAAGTAAGCAGAAAAGTAATTCTGCTGCCTACAAATGAAAGATAAAGGCTTTGTGTAGTTCCTAAATTGGAATCAGGCCTTCTATAGAGCCCCGGACTGCCCAATTAATCATGGCATATGCACATGAAGGCCTGCCTTTATGTATGTAACGCCTCCACCTGGTTAAACAGGGTGTGTATGTGATTAATCCAGAATTAATTTTCTCATTAATCATAAGGTAAAATATCTTCAAATGCCAGACAGAAAACAGAACTGTTCCTGACCAAGACAGTTGTGCTGAAGTACCAGTGAAATCAATGGGACAAAACTAATGCTCAGAGCGAAAGAGGGATGTTGTGTGGTTGCCACTGGCGCACTGACTACCACTAGTGTATTATGTCAACCATACACAGTTGCTTGTGGCTGTGCCAACATGCGAAATGACTAACTATACTGAACTTAGCGCATGCTGGCAGCAATCTCATGGCCTTCTCAGGCCAATTCATCATAAGCTGAGTATTTTCTAGAGATGACAGAAAGCTGAGGGGGTTGTATGACTCAGGTTTCAAGCACACGCAAATGTAAGCCAAAAATTACTTAAATCCATGTTTTCAATTGAGTGATTAAACTGAGTGAACTGGCCCCAAGCGCCACTGAATTAAGGGCATCACTTTTAAGGGAGACACTTAAGAGTGTGGAGATGGAGAACCATTTGTTACAACTCCGAAATGCCTATTTTGGAGAAGCTACGGGGTACAAATACCATAAATAAATAAATAAATAAATAAATAAATAAATAAATAAATAATAAATTAACAGCGGATAACCCTTCTTATAACATCACAGCCTTGATATAGTTCCTGGGAGGAACAAAACGGATGGATCCAAATTGATGTTAATTTCTCAGTTGGCTGTTTGAATTATAAATGCCTTTTGTGCAAATATATTCCAAAACGAGGTTGTTTCTATTATAACTGCAAGTATTACGGATATTTGCGTCCCTCATGTGATCGTTTCTACAGTCGGTTCCCCGTTTGGGAATGCCAGAAATGACCCTAACCCTAACCCAAATATATTCCAAGAAGTGGTTGTTTCTATTATAACTGCAAGTATTACGGATATTTGCGTCCCTCATGTGATCATTTCTACAGTCGGTTCCCCGTTTGGGAATGCCAGAAATGACCCTAACCCTAAACCCTAACCCAAATATATTCCAAGAAGAGGTTGTTTCTATTATAACTGCAAGTATTATGGATATTTGCATCCCTCATGTGATCATTTCTACAGTTGGTTCCCCATTTAGGAATGCCAGAAATGACTCTGGATATAACCCGGATTTAATCGCTTTATAACCTGGATTGACAGTCAAAGTACTATATTTACACATGCTCAAGGTCCGGACTGGTGGTGTGATACATTCCTCAAGTGTTCATTTCCTGAAGATATCAATTGTGATATAGATCTGAGCCACATCGAGAAGCTTTGTTTTATATGGTGTTGTAAACAATTACATCCGCTTCTTTTGGCATAGAGTAACAGTGTAGCGCTCTTGGTTTACAACATCCAGTGCTTATAGAGTCACAATTCATGTGGAAATTGAACACTTTAATACTACTATTTATATACTTACTTTTGTCAAAAAATATTGTTGCTGTGTTTTAGATGTATATAGATGTTTATTGAATGACTGAATGTATTTACTTGTTTACACGGAATCACACCCCATACCCACCTTGTTCTCGTTGATTATTGAAGTTTGAATATACAACTATTGATGGCATGAATAATATATTATACTGATGATTCACATGATATTTTAGTATATTGTCATATATTCCCTATTAATAAAATACTGTATTCTGCGTTTTTGAATTGTTGGTTTAGCAGCATTTCCTCTTTTGTGTGGTTTAGGACAGTGTTTCCCAACAAGTGTGCCATGGCACACTAGTGTGCTGTGAGCCAGTCTTTCTCAACCAGTGTGCCGTGGCACACTAGTGTGCCATGACGGACCTCCTGCTGTGCCACGAGAAAAGCTCTCTGCCCCCCTTCCTCCCCCCTCCTGTTGAACTCCTGCTGCTTGGGGGAGGAGGAGGAAGGGCCGGGCAGTGGTGAAGAAAAAAAAGGGGCCGGTGTGCCGCCTCCTTCAGCCATCTCCCCAGCCAGCCTCCAATCCGCCATGACTCCCACCATGACTCTCGCCCCTCGCTCGCTGAAGCCGCATGGAGGAGCCCCACCCACTGAAGCCCGTCCACCGCTCATGCTCCTCCTCTGTAGGAGAGCTGAAGCTGGGGGGAGGGGGCGGGGCATGGCGCGGCCTGGCACTGCCCCCTCCCTGGCTTCGCACTCCCAGCAGCTGCTCCAGCCTTGAGGGACAGTGCCAAGCCAGCATTGTGCTGGCTCTGGCACCGCTGGCTTGGCACTGCCCCTCAAGGCTGGAGCAGCTGCTGGGAGAGCTGACGCCGGGGGAGGGGCGGAGCATGGCGCAGCCTGGCTCCGCCCCCTCCCCAGCTTTGGCACTCCCAGCAGCTGCTCCCCACAGGCCACCATCCCCCAGCCGTTCTTTACTGTGTTAGAGTGTCATTTTGTGTCATTTTGGTTGGTGGTGTGCCCCCAGATTTTTTAAATGTTAAAAGTGTGCCGCGGCTCAAAAAAGGTTGGGAAACACTGCCGAGAGCAATCATCAGGTGTGCCATGGGAAATTGGAATCTCCGATACCCTTTCTTCCCCCTCCTGCCGAACACTTTTTCTTCTCCACTCAGGCTCCCTTCTTCCCAGCCTCGCTCTGCTCACTTTGCCTCGCTTTGCTCTGGGGCGAGTCTGCGCAGTAGCGCCCGCAGGGGTCACATCTTTCTCCCTCCCCCCTTTCCTCCTGAACATGCTCACGCTGCCCCCTCAGATCAAAATGGCGGCAGAAGCGGCAGTGTAGAAGAAAAAGTAAGTGTTCGGCAGGAGGGGGAAGAAAGGGCGCGAAGGGGGAGGAAGAGGTCTCTGTCAAAAGCTGGCATTGGCACACTTGGACCTTCCAAGTGTTTTGGACTCCAACTCCCACCATTCCTAGCAGCCTCAGGTCCTTTTCCCTTTCCTCCCTCGGCCACTTAAGCAGGAAAGGGCCTCAGGCTGTTAGGAATGGTGGGAATTGAAGTCCAAAGCACCCAGAGGGCCGAAGTTTTCCCATGCCTGTTTGAGGGACCTTAAAGTGGTGAGCCTCCTTCCAACATTGATTCTGGATAGAAAACAAACAACAACATAACATAACATTGCTTGAGTCCACAGTGCTCTCTGGATATAGGTGAACTACAACTCCAAAACCCAAGGTCAATGCCCACCAAACTCTTATAGCATTTTCTCTTGGTTATGGGAGTTCTGTGTGGGAAGTTTGTGTCTTTCTGCCATTCCTGCCAGGATATCTATGTTGTGTTCATCGAAACAGGCCCAGGTTTCACACTGAGTGTATAAATACATTTAAAAACACATTAACTATATGTATTACTGTGTTAGAGTGTCATTTTGTGTCATTTTGGTTGGTGGTGTGCTCCAGGATTTTGTAAATGTAAAAAATGTGCCGTGGCTAAAAAAAGGGTTGAAAAACACTGGTTTAGGATGTCCACTTACACAGACAAGCTCTGGCCTCCACAAACAGTTTTAGCTCCCACTGCTCAGGAGACACCAAAGGCCCTCCCTCCAATGACATTGCAGGTTATAGTGAGCATCATGAACATGCCCAAGAGCTCTGCTAATGTCCTCCACAAACACCATACTGCCCACCACCAAAGTGAAGGCTTTCATACAGGGATAATTTCATCCTAAACCAGGGCTGTCCAACTTCTACCGGACCTTGGGCCGGAATTCTGGTCACTGATCACCTGGGGGGCCAAGCCCTGGCTCCGCCCCTCCCCTGGCTCCGCCCCCTCCCCGCCCCCGACATTGCATAAATATACAATTACATATTATATTATTTAAATAAGGGGAGAGGGGGTGATGGATGGAACACATGAGGGGCATAAATATACAGAATATCAAGGCAGAAAATCCCACAATCTCTGCTTTGAACTGAAATGTTCCACTGGCCACATCGATCAGCATTGAATGGCCTTGCAGTTGAAAGGTCTGTGTGCTTTCATTCTGCCAGTTTACCCCTGGCTGATTCCATTCAGTGCAAGTCATCAAGGTAAACTTAAGTAATTGCAAAGAATGTAAATAATTCTGGAGGGAGGAAAAGGAGGGGGAAAGGGGGTGGGGGCCTTTCCTTGAGCTCCCTCTCATTCAATTCCCCTCCCTCCTTTTCTCCTCCTCCCTCTCCTATGGCTGGCCGGTTCTCTCCTTCTCATTAAAGAGACAGTTCATGAAACGCAAAATGAAGGGGTCAGAAAGGAAGGGGCTTGTGTGTGTTGTGTGTGTGTGTGTGTGTGTGTCTGAGAGAGCCAGAGAGATCTTCCCTTTGCGCTGGGGAGGTCCCCCTTCTCAGGTCCCCTCTCTCTCTCTCTCGCTCTCTCTCTCTCTCACTCACTCACTCACGCACTCAGAAACTCCCTCCCTCCCCCCAAACCCCTTTTGCTTCCCTGGTGCTGAGGGCCTGAGCGCCTCCCAGACGGAGCAGCAGCAATCCTGAGGAGGAGGAAGCAGCGCTGCCGAGGGGGAAAGCCATGCGGCCGGGTCGCTCTTCCTGTTTGCTGCCAAGGGGGCGGGGCCCGAGAGACATCACTCCCTCCCATTGGCCCCCTCCCTCAGGAGAAGAGGAGGCGGCCAATAGAAAGCCAAGGGGCGGGACCAATAATAATAATAATAAATAATATTTTTAATTGAAAAAATATTTTAAAAATATTTTTTACAATATATTATTTGTTGCAGGAGGGTAAGGGGCCGTAGCCAAGGGGCTAGAGGGCCGTGTACGGAGCCCCAGGCTGCCTGTTGGACAGGCCTGTCCTAGACTTTATGTGCTTCCTCCACCACAGGCATCCCTGTGTTTCTTACTTTCTCAATTGTTGAGGAATTTGCATGTCCCCGCCCACAGCCTCTCCCTTAAACCTTTCCTATTCCTTTCTATGGCACACAGCAAACAGGGGAGTTGATCAGCAACTAAACATATTAGAAAGGTTTGGGGAGAACCACCATGATTTATAGGAGCCATAGGTACTGGGATGTATATTTCACCTGAAATCTAAGAACACTCTAAACTTCAGTAACGATGGACCTGGAACTAACTTGGCCCACAGAACCCCCATGACCAACAAAAAATACTGGAGGTATTTGGAGGTATTTATAGGAGTTGCAGTTCACCTACATCCAGAAGACACTATGAACCCAAACAATGATGGATCTGGATCATACTTGGCATGCATACCCAATATGCCCAAATTTGAATACTGGTGGGTTTTGAGGAGAATCGGCCTAGACATTTTGGGATTCATAGCTCACCTGCAACCAATGAGCACTCTGAATTCTACCAAAGATGGAATTGGACTGAACTTGGCACACAGAGCTTCCATGACCAGCAAAAAAAATAATACTGGAGACCTTTGAGGGAAATCCACCTTGATTTGGGGGAGTTGTAGTTCACCTACATCCAGAGAGTACTGTGAACCCAAACACCAATGGATCTGGACTAAACTTGGCACACATACCTGATGTGCCAAAATTTGATTACTAAAGGGGTTGGGGGGGGGGGGGGTCGACCTTCCTTTCTGGGTGTTGTAGTTTGCCAACAACCAGAGAAACTGTGACCTCCACCAATGATGGACTTGGACCAAACTTGGTACACAGCACCCCCATGAACAACTGTACCTACTGTAGGGGTTTGAGGGGACTGACTCACCATATTGGGAGTTGTACTTTACAGCCAGATAGTACATTGAACCCCTCCAATGATGCATTTCTCGGGGTTAGCCTGGCCCCAATTTCTGTTGTTCTTAATCCACAACCTTTTGTACAATTAAAACATAGACCTTTCCCCACTAACCCAGGTAACACAGGGTACTCAAACTAGTCTAAAATAAAAAATAAGTCCTCTATGTGTATATAATATCAAAGAAAAATATTGTCTTAAATAGGAAGGCAAAACATCAGTGTAACATTTAGCTTTATATTCCTAACAAAATAGGTGGAAGGTGAAAAAAGCAACTCGCCACAGCATATCAAAATGTCAACAGTGTAAAACCTTTATCACCAGATCTCAGTTTTACAGTTCCTGTAACAGTAACTGTTCCGTCCTCCAGACGTTTTATACGCATAGCCCCATAGTTTGGTTTTAAAAAAGGCAGCATTTTTTCCTTTTGCATTTTTTACTGGGACTGTTCCAGACACACTGGCACCTTGCCTGTTAATTATTAGCAAGGTTGCAGCCTGGTGCAGAATTTGCCACCTAAAGCTCTGCAAATGTATCTTTTTAGTTGGTGTCCGCCCCTTTTTCTTCCTGGGGATTGGCCTCCATTTTAGAAAGTGTTTTTAGTTCCTTTCAGAGAGGGAAGGAAGCCAGATGTGTTTTTGGCCAGCCAGGATTGGCTCCGAAAGGGTCACCGTAAGTACTGGGTGCTTACTGGGTGCTTACCTGGGTGCTTACCTGGGTGCTAACCTGCATGCTGACCTGCTGATTGCTTTTTGCTTGACCATTAGCTGGGGGACTGCTGGAGCCAGATGAGTTTATGGTACCTTGCAGAGACTGGCTTTGCATGCTGTATAGGATAGACATCTGGTTACCAGCCCAGCTTTAGGTCACCTTTTGGACTGAGCTTAGGTTTAGAGGGGGGGAAGGAGTGGTTCCTTTTACCAAACACCTAGGACCAGGGTGGGAAATATCGGGTTTCCTGCCATCCAAAAAGAAGCAGTGGGAATCTTTTGAGCAACAACCCAAGGCATTTCCAGTCCTTTCTTCTTTTTCTTTTTTTTTTGCAACCATTAAGAAGCTGTGCCAAGTCCTGCAAAGACTTTGTTATTGAATAAACTGTTTGATTTTCAACTTTATTTTGGAGTGTTTTTTTGGGTTGCTAGACCACCTAGCTTTTCAGCAAGCGCTCTGCAGTCCACCAGATAGAAAGGACAACACATCTGCCAGTTTTAATTTTAAACAGACCTGGTGTGATGGCATAGTAACTGCCTGGCAACATAATTTGCTGCCAGGCACATTTCACCTTGAGCAACTGAATTTCTCAAAATGATTATCAGCCTCAATATACAATCAGCTATTCATTAGTCACTAATCACATTAACTGTTATTATTCATTATTACTATTATGCCTTATTTATATCCTGCCCCCTCTCCCCCAAAGGGACTCGGGACAGCTTACACAACAATCAACAAATACAGAAAATAATAGACAATAGAAAACAAAAAAAACAATTATCACTAAATGCGATTAAAATGACACAATAATATAAACATTAATAAATATTAGTAAATAACAGTTTAAAAGCTATTTGTCCTCGAAAAACAATATAAATATAAACCAGTCCATTCATGTTATCAAGATATCCAGCATTATGGTCATTCAAGTCCTGTCTGATAATGAGGTCATACTCTAGCCATTATCAAAAGCTTTAGCCATTAACTCAAAAAAGCTTCTTTGCATCCAGTAAATAGCCAGTCCTTCTTCGGCGTTTTTAACTCTTTCCCCATGAAAGTTAATAATGTTCTTCTTCACAAGGTTGTGGCATCCAGTAAAAACCAGCCAACAGTCCTTTTATATGATATTTTAAAAACTAAAAATACCATTATAATTTCATTAGCCTATCAAAATCATTTTATTAAAATGCAAATCAAGCCTTTGTTTTAAAATAAAAATACCTTATAATTTCATTAGCCTACAAAATCATTTTATTACAAATCAAGCCTTTGTTTTAGCAACTAGAGACTCTGTGACTACATACAAACATTACTTCATCCCTGTCTTCTTCATGATTTGTTCTTCATTTACTGACAATGTTATTTACAGGAATTATTTCAAAATTTCACACGGCAAAATTTTAATTAGAACAAGAGTAATTACTCAGCAGTGGTTTTAAAGCAACTTATAACGTGGATATAAGTAATTTTAATGTTGTATACTGTATATTTATAGTTTTATGTCCCGGCATTGAATGTTTGCCGCCTATATGTTGTGCTCTGCCCAGAGGTGGCCCTAGGTAATTTCATACGGTAGGCAAGCACAATTTTGGTGCCCCCCTGCACCCAAATGTGCATGTGCGGAGGCGGAGTTTCCACCTGTTCGGCTCCACAACCGTTGTCTTGTGGAGTCCCTCAGGGTTCAGTTCTGTCCCCGATGTTCTTTAACATCTACATGAAACTGCTGGGAGAGATCATTCGGAGTTTCGGAGTAAGGTGTTATCTGTACGCAGATGACGTCCAGATCTGTCACTCTTTTCCACCTGTCACTAAGGAGGCTGTCCAGACATTGAACCGGTGCTTGGCTGCTGTATCGGACTGGATGAGGGCTAGCAAATTGAAACTTAATCCAGACAAGACAGAGATCCTCCTGGTCAGTCGAAAGGCCGAACAGGGCATAGGGTTACAGCCTGTGTTGGATGGGGTTACACTCCCCCTGAAGACGCAGGTTCGCAGCCTGGGAGTGATCCCCGACTCATCGCTGAGCCTGGAAGCCCAGGTCTCGGCGGTGGCCAGGGGAGCTTTTGCACAGTTAAGACTCCTGTGCCAGCTGCGCCCGTACTTTGGGAAGTCTGATCTGGCTACGGTCGTCCACGCTCTGGTCACATCCCGAATAGATTACTGCAACGCACTCTACGTGGGGCTGCCTTTGAAGACAGTTCGGAAATTACAACTAGTCCAACAGGCGGCAGCCAGATTACTAACTGGAGCTACATACAGGGAGCATACCACCCCCCTGTTGTGCCAGCTCCACTGGCTGCCTGTCCAATTCCGAACTCAATTCAAAGTGCTGGTTTTGACCTTTAAAGCTCTATACGGTTCTGGCCCAGCTTACTTGTCCGAATGCATCTGCCGCTACATCCCACCTCGTAATTTAAGATCATCCGGGGAGGTCCTGCTTTCGCTCCCACCAACTTCTCAAACGGTTGGTGGGGACGAGAGATAGGGCCTTCTCGGTGGTGGCTCCCCATCTGCGGAATGCGCTTCAGAGCGACATACGATCGACCCCATCGCTCCTGGCATTTAGGAAAAAGGTGAAGACGTGGCTGTGGGACCAGGCTTTTGCACATTAGCATAACGCAGCACTGTGGAGTGGAACTGAAATGGCAAGTTGATGGCAATGGCTCAATACTTGTGCCTTGGACGAAACATGGTTTTAAATGGAATGTATATATATTATTTGTTAATGTTAATGGTTTTATGCTTAGTGTTTATGTTTTTATTGTATTTATTGTACTGGCATCGAATTGTTGCCTTTGTGTTATGCCGCTCTGAGTCCCCCTTTGGGGGTAGAGAAGAGCGGGATAAAAATGATGTAAATAAATAAATAAATAAACTCCGCCTCCCGGAGTTACCAGCCAGCGGCTTTCCAGCATGTGGAGGCTCCACTGCCGCTCTGCCTCCGCACCGAGTTATCTCCTGGTGTTACCAGCCGGCGTGGAGGCAGAGTTTACAGCCGGCGGCGGTGTGCCCCTGCGGATCTGGCGCTCTTGGAGGGCGCCTACCCCTCCGAGCGCATTAATCTGCCTCTGGCTCTGCCCTGAATCCCCTGCAGGGTGAGAAGGACAGAATATAAATGTTTTAAATAAATAATAATAAATAAACTCTCTGCCCTGGAGTGTGGTGGAGGCTCTTTCTTTGGAGGCTTTTAGACAGAGGCTGGATGGTCATCTGTCAGGAATGCTTTGAATGTGATTTTCCTGCTTCTTGGCAGGGGGTTGGACTGGAAGGCCCACGAGGTCTCTTCCAACTCTATGATTCTGTTCTATTATTCTACTACTAGGCGACTGCCCCCTACCTGTCCAGGGACGACCTGGCCACAGTAATCCATGTGACGGTCATCTCGAGGCTAGACTACTGTAACGGCCTCTAAATAGGCCTTCCCTTGTTGACAATTTGGAAACTCAAGCTGGTGCAAAATGCTGCAGCTCGCTTGCTGGCGGGAGTGTCGGCAAGAGAGCACACTACGCCCATCTTGCGGCAATTGCACTGGCTTCCAATCGAGTACCAAATTGTCTTCAAGGTGTTGGTTTTAACCTTCAAGGCCTTACATGGTCTGGGGCCGGTGTACCTGAGGGACCGCCTCACCCCATACATTCCCCTGAGATCACTGTGCTCGGAAGAGCGAAACCTTTTGGCAGTACCATCTGTCCGCTCCTAACATCTCTCCAGCACAAGGCAACGAGCCTTTTCAGTCGCTGCCCCAATGCTCTGGAACGTACTGCCAGACGACGTCCGGGCGATGGCAGAGCTTATCCCATTCCGGAGAGCTTGCAAAACTGTGCTGTTCAGGCTTGCCTTTGATTGAAGCCCCGGGAAATGAAATTGTCTTTATACTATCGTTGCATTATTTGCAACTTTTATTTCCTGTTCTTGTTGTTTTCATGATGTACCACTGCTTCGCAGTGCATTTTAATATATATGTGAACCGCCCCGAGCCGGCCGGGAAGGGCGGAATATAAGACCGAATAAATAAATAAATAAATAAATAAATAAATAAATAAATAAATCTGACCTTTTCTGTGCTAATCATTCTTAAATTAATGGTTGTTTCTTGCCAAGACTAGTCAGCCTGGAACCGTGACATTAGTAACACCAAGATGTAAAGACAGAATAAATTACAAAGGGCATACAGTACATTACATTTTAAAAAACTTTTTTAAAACTTAAGCAATTTAGTGCAAGATGTTTGCAACAATTCTTCAGGTATTTCGAGCAAAGGGCCTTCCTGGTCATCTCCGCTACGCTTCCTGATTTCGTAACCTCATTCCATTGCAAAGCCTTCATGATAATAAAAAAAAACCCACAAGCCTTTCAGAAATCAATAAAGTAGCTGTGAAATTGCTGAGTGCAGGCAAAGAAAAGGCTGCAGTCCTGACATGAAGAATGAGCTGAAACAGTCATGCAGTAAATCTCCAAAACAGACCCTACTTCCCAATATGGAAAGAGCATGAGGACTTGCTAACCCCACGTAGGGCTAGATGTGTCCAGTGGGTGAATTAAGAGTTGTGAGCCCTTCATATGGAGTTTAATGTTACCAGACAACTCTTATTTTAAGGAACGCTGTAGGGCTGATAGGAAATTTGATGTATATATTCAATTTTATCATATGTATTTACGGTAGTGTTGGGACCCCCGGTGGTGCAATGGGTTAAACCCTTGTGCCAGCAAGACTGTTGACCAATAGGTCAACAGTTCGAATGTGGGGAGAGCAGGCTAAGTTCCCTCTGTTAGCTCCAGCTCCCTGTGCTGGGACAAGAGAGGAGCCACAAGAATGGTAAAACATCAAACATCCGGGTGTCTTGGATCCTGCAACATCCTGCAACATCCTTGCAGACTACTAATTCTCTCACACCAGATGTGACTTGCAATTTCTCAAGTCACTCCTGACATGAAAAAACAACTGTATTATATTGTTAAAAGTGTCTTATTACTACATAGAGTAAGTAGAGTACTTACTGTATTGTTATAAGTGTCTTATTTAACTTACTACATAGACTGCAATCAAGTCTTATCAAGCTGTGTTGTTTGGTTTGGTATTGTGATATGGCCTAAGGGTTAATAAAATTATTACTATTATTATTATTATTATTATTAGGAGGAGGAGGAGGAACATTTCTTATTTATAGTCTGATAAGCCTGCCTCTTGTAAGAGCAGCAGGTGTTTCCTATCATATAGGACGGCCCCTATTTGAGGGTCGGAAAGCTTTCTCTTTTTATACACCGGGACTGTGGCGCAGCTGGCTGGGTGTAAGCTGCATTAATATCACTACTGACCGAAAGGTCATGAGTTCGAAGCCAGCCCAGGTCAGAGTGAGCTTCCAGCCAGTTGTGTAGCTTGTTATCGACCTTTGCAACCCGAAAGACAGTTGCATCTGTCAAGTAGGAAAATTAGGTACCACTTATGTGTGGGGAGGCTAATTTAACTAATTTACGAGGCCATAAAAAATTTACAGCAAAATATGCAAGGAATGCGGAAGTATTTCATTAGTGTCGCAGATGGATGGTGAAATGACAGCTCCCCTGGTGGCCAGAAAATTGATATGTTAAATAGCCTCTGACTGTCTGTCTAATTGTGTTGTATGTCTATGGCATTGAATGTTTGCCATGTATGTGTACATTGTAATCCGCCCTGAATCCCCTGCAGGGTGAGAAGGGCGGAATATAAATACTGTAAATAAATAAATAAATAAATAAATACACACTGAAGAAACAAAGAAATCCTCATATATGGGCCCTTCTTAAAGGTGGAAATCTTTGTCATGCAGGTTATTAAAGTAGATAGTATGTTAATTTTTTTTTTAAACCCACGTCACTTATTGAACTGAAATCAATATTTTTTATGATTTGGAATTCAGGTAGGCAACAAATATACCACCAATAGCTACTTATCAATCTTGCATGCTATGATTGCCAGTTAACGTTATTTTGAAAATCTAGCAACACTGTTGCACTGTTCTGAAAATTTGGCGAGGGCATCCATCATGTTGTTTTCAAAGACTGCTCTGATCTGAAATGAGCCCTCCTTTTGAAAGAACAGTGAAAGAACAGTACAGTATTTCCATAATAACAAGAGCCATCTGGCAATAACTGCAGGGATGGTTTCAGTTCTATTACAGATTCAGCCTGAAGAGGGGAAAGCAGTGTTGCTCTTTATTCCAGATCAGCTCATTTCCACATCACAGAACCCACCAGCAGCTTTTCATCCAAATGGTACCGCTCTAGGAAATATAGTAGCCAAGGAAACCTTTATGGCAGGTGAACACATTTCTGGTGTGCCAGGAGGAAGAGAGAGGAAAGGGGGGGGGGGACAACAATGACGACGACATAGAAACACTAAGACTATGGTCCCTTCACCACAGCTGAATAAATTCCCACATTATCTGCTTTGAACTGGGATATATGGCAGTATGGACTCAGGGCCCTTCCACACAGCCATATAACCCAGAATATCATGGCAGAAAATCCCACAATATCTGCTTTGAACTGGGTTATCTGAGTCCACACTGCCATATATTCCAGTTCAAAGCAAAAAATATGGGATTTTATTCAACTGTGTGGAAGGGTCTCAGATATAATAATAATAATAATCTTTATTTATACCCCGCCACCATCTCCCCACTGGGGACTCGGGGCGGCTCGCATAAGGCCAAGCCCAAACAACAAATTATAGTAAAACAAAAATCAAAACATCAACAATAAACACAATGTAAATGCATACATATAAATAAAAAACCAATATACAAAATAGATATCTAAAATCACAAATGACAAGGCGGGCCACATGTACGAGTATAAAATATTAAAAACTCAGGGTGAAATAAGCAGAGTAGCTACTTTGCAAGGGAGAGCACACATAAACATGTAAACAAGGAAGGGGGGCATCGACTCCAAAAATGGAGAGCAATGGTAAGAAATTAAGTTACTACTCTCCGAAGGCACAGCGGAAAAGCCAGGTTTTAAGGTATTTTTGAAGGTCTCCAGAGTGGGGGCTTTCCTAATTTCTCCGGGCAAGGAATTCCAGAGTCGGGGGGCCACAGAGGAGAAGGCTCTCTCCCTTGCGTCCACCAAACGAGTCTGTGAGACTGGCAGGGGCGACAGGAGGGCCTCCCCCGAAGAGTGGAGGGTTCGAGCTGGTTCATGGAGGGAGATCCGGTCACGAAGGTAGGCAGGTCCTGAACCATTTAGGGCTTTATAGGTGATCACCTGCACTTTGAATTGGGACCGGAAAATAAATGGCAGCCAGTGAAGTTCTTTAAACAGGGGGGTTGACCGCTCCCTGTAACTTGCCCCAGTTATTAATCTGGCTGCTGATCTTTGGACAAGTTGACGTTTCTGGGCCATCTTCAAGGGTAGCCCCACGTAGAGTGCATTGCAGTAATCCAGTCTAGAGCTAACCAAGGCATAGACCACCATGGTCAAGTCAGACTTCGAGAGGTACAGTTGCAGTTGGCGCACAAGTTTTAAGTGTGCAAAGGCCCTCCCGGCCACTGCCGACACCTGTTCATCAAGCGTCAGCGCTAAATCCAGGAGGACCCCCAAACTGCAGACCTGAGACTTCAGGGGGAGTGAAACCCCGTCCAGCACTGGTTGCCACCCAATACCCAGGTCAGACGAACGACTGACCTGGAGAACCTCTGTCATATTGGGATTGATCCTCAGGTATTCTAGTTGAAAGCAGATATTGTGGGTTATTATACCTTGATATTCTGGGTTATACTGCTGTGTGGAAGGGTCCTAAGGCCCCATCTACACTGTCATATAAAATCCAGTTAATCTGCTCTGAACTGGAGTATTGGAGTCTACACGGCAATACAATCCAGATCACAGAAGATAATCTGGATTTTATATGGCGGTCTAGAAGGGGTCTAATTCTGGTGGATAAAATTCAATTCTTCAGATATAGTGTACAGTGACAGGATTTATAGGAGTGGGATTAAATTTAACAGGATCCAGATGGATGCTAATCCTGTCCCTTGCCCACCATTGCTAAAGGATCCATAAAATTATACAGGTCTTTTGGATCATTAGAATAGTCAATTAGTACAGCAGCCTCAGTTAACCGGAATTCCAAGTGGAAAAAAAATATCAAAGAAATACATAATCTGGAGGTTTTTAAACAGAGGTAGGCTAGTGCTCTGTCCAGAGTGCTTTGAACACATGGCAGGGAATTGGACTGGCTGATTCAATGAAGACTTTAAATAAGAAAACCGTAACACAGTAAACACAGTGTTAAATTCAGGTTATGTTTAATTGCCTTAATATGCTTTTAATTATTGTAACTCAAATATTGTGGGATTTTCTGCCTTCATATTCTGGGATATAGGGCTGTGTGGATGGGCCCTGAGTCTACACTCAGATATTGTGGGATTTTCTGCCTTGATATTCTGGGATATAGGGCTGTGTGGATGGGCCCTGAGTCTACACTCAGCTATTGTGGGATTTTCTGCCTTCATATTCTGGGATATAGGGCTGTCCGGTAGGACCCTGAGTCCACACTTAGATAATATGGTACTTTCTGCCTTCATATTCTGGGATGGGCCCTGAGTCTACACTCAGCTATTGTGGGATTTCCTGCCTTCATATTCTGGGATATAGGGCTGTGTGGATGGGCCCTGAGTCTACACTCAGCTATTGTGGGATTTTCTGCCGTCATATTCTGGGATATCGGGCTGTGCAGATGGGCCCTGGGTTATCTCTGGGCCCTTCTGCACAGCCCTATATCCCAGAATATCAAGGCAGAAAATCCCACAATATCTGAGTATGGACAGATAACCCAGTTCAAAGCAGATATTGTGGGATTTTGTGCCATGATATTCTGGGATATAGGGCTGTCTGGAAGGGCCCAAAGATAACCCAGGGCTCTTCCACACAGCCCTATATCCCAGAATATCAATATATGGGATTATCAATATCCCATCAGTATCCCAGAATATCAATATATGGGATTATCAATATCCCATCAATATCCCAGCATATCAATATATGGGATTATCAATATCCCATCAACAGGGCCGGCCTGACCTTTTTTGGCGCATGGGGCCGGCTGTGTAGCGGCGGCAGAGGCGGAGGCGAGGTGGCGGCGGAGGCAAGGTGGCGCGGCGGCGCCCCTCCCAGCTAGTGATGCCCCACCCAGCCGGTTGCGCCCTACACGGCCGCTTACATTGCGGAATCGCAAAGGCCGGCTCTGCCCATCAATATCCCAGAGAATATCAATATATGGGATTATCAATATCCCATCAATATCCCAGAATATCAATATATGGGATTATCAATATCCCATCAATATCCCAGAATATAAATATATGGGATTATCAATATCCCATCAATATCCCAGAATATCAATATATGGGATTATCAATATATGGGATCTCTCGAAATTGAGTGAATGGGCAACAAAGTGGCAAATGCATTTTAACCTAAACAAGTGTAAAGTCATGCACATCGGGACAAAGAACCCCAAATACACTTATCAACTGATGGGATGAAAGCTTTCTGAGACAAACCAGGAAAGGGATCTTGGGGTTTTGGTGGACAGCTCAATGAAGATGTCAACCCAGTGCGCTGCAGCAGTGAAAAAAGCAAATTCTATGCTTGGCATGATCAGGAAGGGAATCGAAAATAGGTCGGCAAATGTTGTATTGCCTCTACAAATCTATGGTGAGGCCACATCTGAGTACTGTGTACAATTCTGGTCACCGCACCTCAAGAAGGATATAACGGAACTGGAAAAGGTACAAAGAAGGGCAACAAAAATGATCCAAGGGATGGAGCAGCTCCCTTATGAAATCAGGTTGCAACGCCTTGGTCTTTTCAGCCTTGAAAGACGGCGTTTAAGAGGTGACTTGATCGAAGTGTATAAAATCATGCATGGGATAGAAAAGGTGAATACAGAAAAATATTTTCTCTGTCACCCAACACTAGGACTAGGGCACTCCTAAAGCTCCAAGGTAGGAAAGTTAGGACTAATAGAGGGAAATATTTCTTCACCCAGAGGGTCATTGGGTTATGGAACTCACTTCCAGAGGAGGTTGTGACAGCGGTCAGCCTGGACAGCTTCAAGGCAGGATTAGACAGGTTCATGGATACCAAGGGAATCAGTAGTTACTGAAATGGATATCCAAGTGCCACCTCTGTGTTGATGGAGGCAGGCAGGATTTTCCCAGGTACTGGTTGTGGGGGGTCGGGAGCAGGTGAGGGTTTTGCCCTCCTTTCTGCTAGAGATCCCTGTATACAACTAGTGGGCCACTGTGTGACACAGAATGCTGGACTAGATGGGCTGAGGCCCGATTCAGCATGGCTCTTCTTAGGTTCTTATGTTCTTAATATCCCATCAATATCCAGGAATATCAATATATGGGGTTATCAATATCCCATCAATATCCCAGAATATCAATATATGGGGTTATCAATATCCCATCAATATCCCAGAATATCAATATATGGGATTATCAATATCCCATCAATATCCCAGAATATCAATATATGGGGTTATCAATATCCCATCAATATCCCAGAATATCAATATATGGGGTTATCAATATCCCATCAATATCCCAGAATATCAATATATGGGATTATCAATATCCCATCAATATCCCAGAATATCAATATATGGGATTATCAATATCCCATCAATATCCCGGAATATCAATATATGGGATTATCAATATCCCATCAATATCCAGGAATATCAATATATGGGATTATCAATTTCCCATCAATATCCCGGAATATCAATATATGGGATTATCAATATCCCATCAATATCCCAGAATATCAATATATGGGGTTATCAATATCCCATCAATATCCCGGAATATCAATATATGGGGTTATCAATATCCCATCAATATCCCAGAATATCAATATATGGGATTATCAATATCCCATCAATATCCCGGAATATCAATATATGAGATTATCAATTTCCCATCAATATCCCGGAATATCAATATATGGGATTATCAATATCCCATCAATATCCCGGAATATCAATATATTCTGGGATATAGGGCTGCCTGGAAGGGCTCTGGAAGGGCCCTGAGAGTGGACTGTATGGATGGAGGAAAGCATGCACCAGCTTACCCAAAGTGGCTTCCCCTGTCTTCCAAAGGTCCTCTTTTGTCACATGTGCAGCAGGAGCAGCAGCAGCAGCAGCCTTGCCTTAAAACATGCCATGATCTTCCTCCGCCGGCTTTCCATCCCTTGTCATGGACGGGAGCATGCGCCTTCCAAGGCGCCCAATCAGTGGCGGCGTGAAGGAGATGGGCTCCCTGGCCGCGAGGCTTCCCCCACAAACCCGACAAAGCGCCAGGCTTTTGGCGCAGTGGAGCTTTCCCTTCCTGGAGGAAACCTCAAGGGCCGGTCCTGGCTGAGGCTGAAGGTCTCTCCTTCTCCAAGGAGAGGACCCTCCGCCCGCAGCCCTCTTCCCCGCCTCAGAGAGAGGGAGAGGGAGAGAGAGACAGACACAAAAGAAGAGGGCGGCGGCTCGCCAAGGCAAGAGGAGGACTCTTTCCCTGCCAGGCAGAAAAAGGAGGAAGGGAAGAGCTCTTCAGCAGGGCGAAGGGAGAGGCGCGCCCTCGCTCTCCACCACCTCGCCCACCATTGGGGGCCATGAGCTGGGGAAAGGCTTCCTTGTCGCAAGCAACGCTGCCGCCTTGGGGTGGCCTCGTGGGCGGAGACCCAGTACCAAAGGGTGAGGTGTCCCTCCCTGCACCAGGTCCACGCCCCTCTTTGCCCTTGACAAGCCACTCAGGGAGTGTGACCTGGGTTATCTTTGGGCCCTTCCAGGCAGCCCTATATCCCAGAATATATTGATATACTAGCTTGGGGACCCGGCGGTGCTCGGGTCATTTGAGAAGTGCAGCAGGATCAGGGGCGGTCCTACAAGATAGGCCAAGTAGGCGGCCGCCTAGGGCACCATCTGGGAAGGGGGCGCCATCCTGGCCGCATGGGGCGCCATCCTGGCCCTGCCGATGTTCCTCAGACATTTACATATACATTGGGATCCTAATTTTGGACTTATGGTAGAGTCCTATGAATTATGAGTCGGGTGATAGGTAATATATTCTGATTTTGATGCATTTACATTGCATTTCTTGTTGATTATTATACAGTTCTGCTTAATATTGTCATACAATATAATACAAATACAATATAACAATAGAATAATGATATATTTTATATTACATGTAATATTACAAACAATATTGCAGTATAGTGGTATTGTACAAAATAGTAATATATAATATTTTATTTTACTTTATTTTGGGTTATTTGAGTTTTATAGGAGTAATGAAAATATTTAGTAGAAGATAATTTTATTTAAATAAATAATTTTATTATTTTATAATAATAATATAATAGAATGTAACATTATATTATAATGTCAATATATTATAATATAATTATATTGTAATGTAGTATAATATAATTATGATATAATATAGTATGAGTATGGTATAATATATTGTATATACATTGATACAATATAATACTACTAATGGTATTGTGATATTATAATTGTATATTTGTTTTACATGGGGGGCGGCAAAATAATGTTTTTTGGGGGCACCAAAATAATGTTCGCCTACCATTTAAAATTACCTTAGACCGCCCCTGAGCAGGATGTTGAGTGGGTCATGGGGGCTCTGTGTGCCAAGTTTGGTCTTGATCCAGCAGTATTGGGAGTTGCAGTGGTATCATGACATTACTGAAGGTAGTGCAAGTCCTATCATCTGTGGCCCACCGTCCTCCAACCTGCAGCAGAATGTAGAGTGGATCATGGGGGCTGTGTGTGGCAAGTTTGGTCTGTATTGGTGAATGGATGAGCAGGCATGTAGCCAGGGGGGGCTAAGGGGGCTTCAGCCCCCCCCCCCCAAATTCTCAGGGTGGTCTGCGAAAAGGCCTTACTGGTACATTATTTAAACTGTTATGTTTATTCATATCATGATCTGATCACCATGCTCATTATATCCCACATTAGTGGGGTTATTGGGATAACAATACAAAAGGTTTGCTAGGGTAGACCCTCTTCCACCCAGTCTCAACCCCCCGAAACAAACTCAGCCCCCGAAACAAAATCCTGGCTACGGCCCTGAGGGTTGCATTGTTTTTAGGTAGTGAGTGAAGGCACTTCAAGTCCCATCATCCGTGGTCCATCTCACACAAAACTGCACCAGGATGTAGAGTGGGTCATGAGGGCTCTGTGTGCCAGGTTTGGTGTGGATCAGTCATTGGATTAGGTTTGCAGCAGGCTTGGAAAGTGAGGGAAGGTACTGGAAGTCCCATCATCCATGGTCTGCCCTCCTCCCAACTGCAGCAGGTCATGGGGGCTCTCTGTGCCAAGTGTGGTCTGTTTTGGTCGTTTTAGGTGGCCGCAGTGGTCTGTGGGAACCAAAGTGTTTGAATGTACTACAAATCCCATAACCCGTGGTCCATGTCCCCCAGACCACACCAGGACGTAAAGCGGGTCAGGGGGGTTATGTGTCCCAAGTTTGGTGCAGGTCCATCACCCGCGATGGTCGCTGTGGCCTGTGAAAATGGCAGCCAATCAGAATGCCGGCACATACATACATACATACAGTATATACAAACCCACCCACAGGGGCGGTCTAAGGTAATTTTAAATGGTAGGCGAACATTATTTTGGTGCCCCCCCAAAAAAACACATTATTTTGCCCCCATGTAAAACAAATATACAATACTAGCTGAACCCGGCATGCGTTGCTGTGCCCTATGTTGTTGATGTGGGAAAGTCTGGGTATGTGTGTTGTTGAAATGATGTGAGCATGTTTGTTGTGTGTATATATATGTGGGGGGTTTTTTTGGTTATAGTTGTATGTGTTTATGGTTTTTTGGGGGTTTGTGTGTGGGTGTGTTCATGTATTGGTTTGTTTATATGTGTGTGTGTATATGTGTGTGTGTGTGTGTATGTGTGTGTATATTGTTCTTGTTATGTGTGTATATATGTGTGTGTTTTTGGTTGTTTGCTTACGTGTATATATGTGTGTGTTTGTGTATGTGTAGGTATGTATGTGTATATGTGGAGATGTGTTGATATGTGTGTTTTATATGTGTATGTATTAGTGTGGATGTGTTTTTTAGGTGTGTTGATGTATGTGTTTGTATGTGGATGTTTTTAATATGTGTTTGTCTGTGTGTGTTTATATGTGTATGTATTAGTGTGGATGTGTTTTTTTAGGTGTGTTGATATTTGTGTTTGTATGTGGTTGTGTATTTATATGTTTGTGTTTATATGTGTATGCAGTGGTGTGGTTGTGTATGTGTATGTGTGTTGATATAGGTGTTTTTATGTTGTAGTGTATTTTTATGTGTGTGTGTGTGTTTGTCTGTTTATGTTTTTGTGTGGATGTGTATGTATAGGTGTGTAGTTATATGTGTTTGTATGTGTGTGTATGTGTCTGTTTCTGTGGTTTTGGGTGGGAGTTGTAGTGCTTTGGGTTTGTGGTATTTTGTTTGTGATTGTTTTAATGTGTGTTGTTAGCTTGCCTGTTCCATGTCTGTGTGTTTCTCGGCACCTTCCTGGCGAGGGCAGGGGGCGGTGGGGGTCCCCTCGGTAGCTGGGGCGTCGTGGCCTCTTCGCTCTTCCTCGCCACTGTCGCCTCCTTGGCTTCCTCCGCCGCCTTCCTCATGTTAGTGGAGCCTGGTTGCGTGGGTTGTGTCCGGGAAGGTTTTGGAGGCTGGGAGATGGAGGAGGAGGTGGGTAAAGCTATTGGGCTATCCAGAAAGCTCCGCCCCTGTTTCCTGGGAGCGGCGCGAGCCTTCTGGGAGGTGTAGTTCGGTGGGCTTTCCCGCCTCCTCCTCCGTTTCACAGGCTTCTAAACGTTCGATCCGATGCAGGCCGGTGCGATCCGATGCAGCCCGGTCCACGAACATGAGGAAGGCGGCGGAGGAAGGGAATGAGGCGACAGTGGCGAGGAAGAGCGATGTGGCAGCGGCCCTGCTCTCTGCCAGTCCCGGAAGAGGAGATCGGAGGGGGAGGCATCGTAGAGCAGGCGTCTTCTGCCTCATGGAGCCGGGTGGAGCGGGCGCTGCCTTGGGCTCCTTGGGCTTCTGGCCCTGTTCTCCGCCGCTTCCAGGTCGTCCCCTAACCTCCGGAGGGCATTCTGGCGGGGAGGAGTTTCCGCTCTCCCAGTGGAGAGCAGGTGAATGTGCCGGGCTGGGGATCGGGAGAAGCCGCGGCCGACGCCAGACCGGCGGCGCCAGAGGCGTGGATGTATTTTGGGAAGGTTTCGTGGGAAGGGGTGAGTCCGGGTTTGTTTTTCTTTTGGGAAGGTTTCTTGGGAAGGGAGGGAGGGTGTCTTTGGGGCTGGTTTTCAGGCGGGTGCTTCAGTGGCGAAGCGTGTGTGTCCGTTTGCGTGGATGTATTTTGGGAAGGTTTCGTGGGAAGGGGTGAGTCCGGGTTTGTTTTTCTTTGGGAAGGTTTCTTGGGAAGGGAGGGAGGTGTCTTTGGGGCTGGTTTTCAGGCGGATTGCGGGTGCGTTTCTGTTGTTTAGTCTGTTGGATCGTTCCATAGCGTTTTGGCTGCCATGTGCGAACGTTCTAAACTTTCGCTGGCTGCCTAGAGGCCGGGGTGGGAGTTCCGTTGGCCGTTTTTGAGGAGTGGTGTTTGTCGGGGTTGTGATGTATGTAGGGCCGGTTTTTTGTGCCTATTAGGTACCTTATTGTATGGTTGTGTAGGCTGTCGATTTTAGTGCTTCTGCGTTGTATGGTTGCTTTGTCTATGATCGTCAATGCACGACCGTGTCTCCTTTATATATAGAAGATAATATCACAATACCATTAGTAGTATTATATTGTATCAATGTATATACCATATATTATACCATACTCATACTATATTATATCATAATTATATTATACTACATTACAATATAATTATATTATAATATACTGACATGATAATATAATGTAACATTCTATTATATTATTATTATAAAATAATAAAATTATTTATTTAAATAAAATTATCCTCTACTAAATATTTTCATGGCTCCTATAAAACTCAAATAACCCAAAATAAAGTAAAATAAAATATTATATATTACTATTTTGTACAATACCACTACACTGCAATATTGTATGCAATATTACATGTAATATAAAATATATCATCATTCTATTGTTATATTGTATTTGTATTATATTGTATGACAATATTAAGCAGAACTGTATAATAATCAACAAGAAATGCAATGTAAATGCATCAAAATCAGAATATATTACCTATCACCCGACTCATAATTCATAGGAGTCTCCCCATAAGTCCAAAATTAGGATCCCAATGTAAATGTAAATAGAAAAACAGCCAAAATGTTCAAATGAGGTCGAATACAGGCAGCGCGGCCTGGGCAAACTTGGGCCCGCCCTCCCTCCTTCTATGTGTTTTGGCCTCCAACTCCCACAACTCCTCATAGCCTCAGGCCCCTCAGGTCTAGACAGAAATAGAGAAGAAGAAAGGAAGGAGGGTGAGAAGAGGTCACAGAGGAGGAGGAGGAGGAGGAGGAAAGCCCTTCATTCATTCCTTCACTTACACTTCCTTCACTGATTCTTTTCTCCTTCCCTGCAAACGCGCGGAGTCAAAGGGATAGGGAAGCACTCCCTGCCTGCCCGATAGGGAGTGCTTTGCTTACAGGCTTCTGCGCAAGGGAGCTACTGGGCATGCGCGGAGGTTTTCGCGCATGTGCAGTTGCTCCTGCGCTCAACTTCAGCTCCAGAGCAACTGCGCCTGCGTGAAAACCTCCGCGCGTTCCCAGAAGTGGCGTCGGAGTGCACAAGGCCGGGGTCAAAAAGCAGGCAGCTGCAGCACTGTCTGAGGAACATCGGCAGGGCCAGGATGGCGCCCCATGCGGCCAGGACGGCGCCCCCTTCCCAGATGGCGCCCTAGGCGGCCGCCTACTTGGCCTATCTTGTAGGACCGCCCCTGCCCACCCGCATACATACATACATACATTCCACTTTATTATATATGGAGATATTAAGTGTGACCTTAAACCAGAGCTTTCCAAACTCTGTTGTGACAGGGTTGTTGTAGTTGGGTTTTTTTTGTCTATATGGCTATGTTCCAGAAGCATTCTCTCCTGACCTTTCGCCTGCATCTAGGGCAGGCATCCTCAGAGGCTGTGAGGTCTGTTGGAAACTAGGAAAATTGTACGCAGATGACGTCCAACTCTGTCGCTCCTTCCCACCTGCTACTAAACTGGTGCTTGGCCGCTGTAACGGACTGGATGAGGGCGAACAAATTGAAACTAAATCCAGACAAGACAGAGGTACTCCTGGTCAGTCGTAAGGCCGGACATAGAGTTACAGCCTGTGCTTGACGGGGTTACACTCCCCCTGAAGGCGCAGGTTCGCAGTTTGGGAGTGATCCTGGACTCATCGCTGAGCCTGGAACCCCAGGTTTCGGCGGTGGCCGGGAGAGCTTTTGCACAGTTAAGACTCGTGTGCCAGCTGCACCCGTACCTTGGGAAGTCTGACTTGGCCACAGTGGTCCACGCTCTGGTTACATCTTGTATAGACTACTGCAACGTTCTCTATGTGGGGTTGCCTCTGAAGACTGCCCGGAAGCTGCAGCTAGTCCAACATTCGGCATCCAGGTTACTAACGGGAGCAGGGTACAGGGACCGTACAACCAGGGGCGGATTTACCATTAGGCAAAGTAAGCACCCGCTTAGGGCGCCACGTAGTCAGGGGCGCATCTGGCCGCCAGGTTCCATGCATGTGCCATTGCTGCAAAGGGACTCCAGCTGGACTGAGACGCCAATCGCCCAAAATGCCCCGGCTCCGTCCCGGCTGCAAAAAGTTCCTCCTTTTCGGCCTCACTTAGGGCGAATGGTATCTCGGTCCATCTGGAGTCCCTCTGCAGCAATGGCGCATGCGCAGAACTAGCTGGCCCAGCGCACGCGTGCCCGGCATGCATGCGCACACTCTATCAGGCCGGAGAGCGAGGGGGCGCCAAAATAATGTTCGCTTACCATTTAAAATTACCTTCGTCCGCCCCTGCGTACAACTCCCTTGTTGCGACAGCTCCACTGGCTGCCAATTAGCTTCCGAGCACAATTCAAAGTGCTGGTGTTGACCTACAAAACCCTATACGGTTCCGGCCCAGTTTACCTGTCCGAACGTATTCTCCCCTACGAAACATCAAGGATATTAAGATCTTCTAGAGGGGCCCTGCTCTCAGTCCCACCACATTCGCAATCGCAGCTGGTGGGGACGAGAGACAGGGCCTTTTCTGTGGTGTCCCCTCAGCTGTGGAACTCCCAGCTGAGATCAGATCTTCCCCCTCCCTCCAGACCTTCAGGAAGCTAGTGAAATCCTGGCTTTGGAAAGAAGCATTCCCAGAATAATTGCTGAAAACAATAACAGACTAAAGTTATCAATTATGTATGCGGACCAAATCTGGACATGTTTTTATCTTGGCAACTCCTCTTATATTTATTTATTTAATTTATTTACTTTGCTTCTAGACCACCTCTCTCTTAGCCCGAAGGTGACTCAAGGCGGTGCACAAATAGCAGGAACTGCTCGAGACAAACAAATCAACAATTATCAATACAATTCCAACATATACAAATTGGCATTTAACATTAAAAACACAATATCAGCGTCTCATTATTAAGTCGATTTCCAATTGCATCATCGTCGTTCCTTAGGTCTCTATTTGATCATCATACTACATCTGCAAATGCCTGGTCAAATAGCCAGGTCTTGACCTTCCTGCAAAATGTCAGGAGGGAGGGGGCTGATCTGATGTCATTCGGAAGGGCGTTCCAAAGCCGAGGAGCCATCACTGAAAAGGTCCTGTCTCTCGTCCCCAACAATCGTGCCTGCGAAGCAGGCGGGACCGAGAGCAGGGCCTCTCCGGATGATCTTAAGCATCTTGAAGGTTCATAGGAAGAGATGTGTTCAGACATGTAAGTTGGACCAGAACCGTTAAGGGCTTTAAAGGCTAAAGCCAGCACTTTGAATTGTGCCCGGTAGCAAACTGGTAGCCAGTGGAGCTGGCGCAACAGAGGTGTTGTGCGCTCCCTGAGTGCCGCTCCTGTTATCAACCTGGCTGCTGTCCATTGGACCAGTTGAAGCTTCCGAACAGTCTTCAAAGGCAGTCCCACGTAGAGTGCGTTGCAGTAATCTATACGGGATGTAACCAGAGCGTGGACTACCGTGGCCAAGTCATGTATTTTAATCTACTTGTATTTTAATCTTTTATTGTTTGTATGATGTTTTTAAACAGTATTTTGGCATTGAATCTCTGCTGTTGGCCGGTCTGAGTCCCTCTACGGAGGTAGAGAAGATCGGGATATAAAAGTTTAAAATAAATAAATAATAGACTCGCTTATCCAACCTTCGCTCATCCAACATTCTGTATTATCCAACACAGTTTGCCTTTCACCTAAAGTAGACACCCTTCTTTGGATCCAATCCTATCAACATTCAAACCACCTGAGTTCAAAGTGGCTATTTTCAAACTGATGGAGATAATTTTGTGCAGAGCTGAACAACTGTTTAAATACACAATCAACAGTCTCGTTTATCCAACCTTTGATCATCCAATGTTCTGTATTATCCAACGTAGTCTGCCTCCTGCCCGGATCCACAGCTGTTTCAATAATTGTGATGTTTTGGTGTTAAATTCATATATAGAGTAATTACTACATAACGTACCGGGAATGTGGCGCAGCTGGCTGGGAGTCATCTGCATAAGATCTCTACTGACCAGGTCATGAGTTCGAGGCCCACCCGGGTCGGGGTGAGCGCTCGACCATTTGTGTAGCTCGTTGTCAACCTTTGCAACCCGAAAGACAGTTGCATCTGTCAAGTAGGAAATTTAGATACCACGTTGTGGTCACCTCGAGACAAGACTATGGCAATGCCCTTTACATCGGCTTACCAGGGTCTACCATCTATAGACTTAAACTGGTCCAAAATGCAGCTGCTAGACTCTTGGAGGGGGCCCCTGCAAGGTGCCACATCACTCCAATTCTACAAAAACTTCACTGGCTTCCGATCAAGTATCGAATCATCTTTAAACTGCTGGTCCTCACCTTCAAGGCATTATACGGCTCCGGTCCATTATATCTAAACATTTGACTCACTTTTTATCAACCTCAGAGAACACTTCAATCTGAAGATCAAATGCTGCTTGTAGTTCCCAGTCTCAAGGTCATATGATCTACAAAGACCAGGCACAGGGCCTTCTTTGCTGTGGCCCTGTCTCTTTGGAGCACTCTTCTACTTGAAATCCATATGCTCCAAGACTTACTAGTGTTTTGGAGAGCGTGCAAGACTTATCTGTTTAAGCAGGCCTTCCCACCTGGCTAATCAGTTTCATGTTTTACTGTGTTACTCATGTCTGATGTAAGCCACTCCAAGCCTCCAGGGAGTGGCGGCCTATACATTTGAAATAATAGTAATAATAATAACTGATTTACGAGGCCATAAATCTCCAGGAAGTACACACAAAAAGAGAATGAAGGAATTCAACAGCTCCTCCTGGTGGCTGGAATGTTAAATTGCCTCTGTGTCTGCCTAAAATGTGTTGTGTGTTAGAAACGAAATAAAGCATTTTTTAAAAAAAAAATGTGTTGTGTGTCAAATGGCATTGAATGTTTGCCTGTATTGTGTGCATTGTGTGCATTGTGATCTGCCCCGAGTCCCCTGCGGGGTGAGAAGGGCGGAATATAAATGATGTAAATAAATAAATAATTTATTTATTTATTTAATATTCAACTTTGTGGGTCACCCCTCCCGGGTGGCTCGGGGCGACTTACAACATGCAATTTAGAGTTAAAAACAGAATATAAAACACATAAAACACAATGAAATACAATAAAATACACAACAAGCCGGTGGCACAGGTGTATATGACTTCATCAGCATACGCAACGCAAGAAGGCGTAGCCTGCAATCTCAGCATTAATACCCAAAGGCCTGTCGGAACAGGAGGGTTTTGCACGCCTTCCGGAATGCCACTATGTCCGTGAGGGCACGGACTCCGGAAGGCAGTGCATTCCACAGGGTAGGGGCAATTATTGAGAAGGCCCTCCGTCTTGTGGCCGTCAGATGGTATCTTTTAACGCCGGGCACCTCTAGTAGTTGACCCACCTCTGAACGTAGTGGCCTAGCAGGACAGTATGGGATGAGGCGGTCCCTAAGGTACACTGGCCCCAGACTATTCAAAGCCTTAAAGGTCAATACCAGCACTTTGAAGGTGATCCGGCATTCCACTGGCCAGTGCAGCTCCCGCAAGACAGGTGTTATGTGGCTGGTCATCAAGACGCCGGGCAACAGTCTAGCTGCCGCGTTCTGGACCAGCTTCAGTTTCCGGATCACAGACAAAGGAAAGCCAACGTAGAGAGCATTACAGTAGTCCAGTCTCGAGATGACCGTGGCTTGGACCACTGTGGCTAGGTCGTGGCAGGAGAGGTAGGGAGCCAGCTTCCTTGTCTGACGGAGATGGAAAAAAGCCACTCGACTGAGGGCAGAGATTTGCGTCTCCATCGTCAGTCGAGAGTCCAGGGTGACGTTATAATAACGTTATTATGTGTTGAACTGCTTTTTTGCCGATTTGTTGCAAAACATGATGTTTTGGTGCTTAATTTGTAAAACCATAACGTAATTTGATGTTTGATAGGCTTTTCCTTAATCCCTCCTTATTATCTAACATTTTCACTTAGCCAACATTCTGTTGGCCTGTTTATATTGGATAGGAGAGACTTTACTGTAGTTTCAAACTGTGGTGGCCAGACAACAAACTCCCACAAAAGCTTGTGAAAGAAACCAATGCTCTCTGATTTATGTCATTGCTATTTATTATTAATGAGAAAAAGGCTTTTGTTGTCCTGTTTTCAGTTTTTGTTTTTAAAATAAATTTTACATGATCTTAATTCCATCATTATTTAATACTGTTTTATCCTTATTTTCGAATGTTCTTAATTATACAGTGGGTCCTTCATATCTGCTGCGGTTTCATTCCACACCCTCAATGGAGGCAAAAATTCATAGTCCCATCTCGTATAAATTCTTGTAGTGAAATAGAATGGCAAAATCAAGTTTTTTGGGGGTTTTTTTAAAAAAGAAAACGTTGTCAAGACATGGCTGGTTCAAGCCATTGATGCAGAATCCATCAATATGGCCAGCTGTGTTTTATTGCACTTCTGTTCTTTGTTTGTTTGTTTGTTATTCTTATTTTTCACACTGTTTTCAGTCCCACTCTGGGAAAGGGTAGAATATAACTAAAGTGGGGGAGGGATGGGCAGGGGCGGTCCGTCCATGTAAGCAACCTACGTGGCCGCGTGGGGTGCCATCTTGGATGGGCGCTGCCACACCGGCCGCGCCACCGTAGCAAACCTCCCTGCTGCCTGCAGCAGCTTCTGAGCATGCGCGGAGATTTTCGCGCATGCCCAGAACCTCCGGAGCGCTTTCCCTTGCCCTGTGAAACGCCCCATGGGAGGGGCTGCCCACCAGGAAGACTAGGAGAGGCGCCCCATGGGAGGGGCTGGGGGCAGCGGGCACCCTGGAGGGGCTGGCAGCACTAGGAGAGGCCTTGAGGCCCCTCCTCACGCTTCCTGGTTTCCCCCTGCCAGCCCCACCCACGGAGCGTTGCACAGGGCAAGGGAGCGCTCCCCGCCCTCTGCAATGCCCTGTGGGAGGGGCTGGCAGCGGGCACCAGGAAGCGCTAGAAGAGGCCTTCGAGGCCCCTCCTCACGCTTCCTGGTTTCCCCTGCCAGCCCCACCCACGGGCGTTGCACAGGGCAGGGAGCGCTCCCCGCCCTCTGCAATGCCCGTGGGAGGGGCTGGCAGCGGGCACCAGGAAGCGCTAGAAGAGGCCTTTGAAGGCCCCTCCTCACGCTTCCTGGTTTCCCTGCCAGCCCCACCCCACGGAGCGTTGCACAGGGCAGGGAGAGCGCTCTCCCGCCCTCTGCAATGCCCCGTGGGAGGGGCTGGCAGCGGGCACCAGGAAGCGCTAGGAGAGGCCTTTGAAGGCCCCTCCTCACGCCTCCTGGTTTCCCCTGCCAGCCCCACCCACGGGGCGTTGCACAGGGCAAGGGAGAGCGCTCCCCCGCCCTCTGCAATGCCCCGGGGGAGGGGCTGGCAGCGGGCACCAGGAAGCGCAAGAAGATGCCTTTGAAGGCCCCTCCTCACGCCTCCTGGTTTCCCTGCCAGCCCCACCCACGGGCGTTGCACAGGACAGGGAGAGCGCTCCCCACCCTCTGCAATGCCCGTGGGAGATGCTGGCAGGGGGGAGCCCGGGAGAGCGAGAAGAGGGGCCTTTGAAGGCTCCTCTTTTCCCCTGCGCTTCCTTGTTCCCTCTGCCGGCCCCTCCCACAGGCAGGGGAACCAGGAAGCCTTGAAGGCCCTCCTCGCTTCTACAATGCCCCAGCAGGGAGCGGCGCGGCGGTGCGCGGAGCGGCGGGCGGGAGCGGCGGGAAGGAGCGCACGCACAAGGTACCACTTCAGAAAAATGTTTTTTGGGCGCAAAGTAATGTTTGGGGGAACAATGTTTTTGGAGGGGGGGCGCCAAAGTAATGTTCGCCTACCATTGGAAATTACCTTGGACCGCCCCTGGGGATGGGCTTCACAGGCATATTAGCTATAAGTGGGTGCACAGGTTGTTGAAGAAGTTCATCATTTGTAATGCAAGCGACAGGCTTGTACATTTAATGTCGCAACACAGAGCCTTAAAGACTAGGACAAAAGTAACAGAGTTTATTCAAAACAGCACAGTCAACTCAAAAAATGGCCAAAAGAGCCAAAAACACTTTAACTTCAGTGTGAATGGCAAAATAACACAAAATGGAAACCAAACGGTCAAGAAGTCTCTAAAGCAGGGGTGCCCACACTTTTTCAGCATGCGAGCTACTTATAATAAAACCAAGTCAGAAAGATCAACCTACCTCTTCCAGGCTTGAGGATGGCAGTGCCAAGCCAGCCTTGTGCTATCTATGCCACCACTGGCTTGGCATTGCCATCCTCAAGCCTGGAGAAGCTGCTGGGACCTCCAAAGCCAGAGGGAAGGGGGTGGGGCTTGGCGAGGCCTGTCTCCGCCCCCTCTGACTTCCGCTCTACCAGCAGCTTCTCCAGGCGTGAGGATGGCAGTGCCAAGCCAGCCCTGTGCTAGCTATGCCACCACTGGCTTGGCACTGCCATCCTCAAGCCAGTGGCAAGATAGCCAAGTCTGGCTTGGCACTGCCATCCTCAAGCCTGACAAGGCTGGCCAGGCCACGCCAAGCCCCCCCCATCCTCAAGCCTGGAGGATGGCAGCTGCCAGTGGTGGCATAGATGGAAGGCTGGCTTGGCACTGCCATCCTCAAGCCTGGAGAAGCTGCTGGTAGGCATAAGCCAAGGGGCAGAGCCCTGCCCCACCCCTCCCTGGCTTTGGAGCTCCCAGCAGCTTCTCCAGGCTTGAGGATGGCAGTGCCAAGCCAGTGGTGGCATAGATAGCACAAGGCTGGCTTGGCACTGCCATCCTCAAGCCTGGAGAAGCTGCTGGGAGTGTCGAAGCCAGAGAGGGGGTGGTGGGGCTTGGTACGTCATGGCTCCGCCCCCTCTGAGAAGTGCACCATCCAGCTGGGATTGACCTCCTTCGGTCCTGGGATCGACTGGTCGATCACGATCGACTTCCTGGGCAGCCCTGCTCTAAAGCAAAACAAACCCAGATTATTTTTTCCTAAAGACCCCCGTTAAATCCCCCCCCAAAATGCTACACAAAGAAAAAGGCACTCGTTGTCAATCACGCTGATGTCGTCATCAAGTGGGAGGAGCAGCTGAAAGCGAAGAGGTGTCAGTGAAGTCCAGCGGTCGAAAACGGGAAAGCAGCAAACATGAAGCGAAACCAAACCAGCGTCAGCAAGGGAGAAGCAGTAGCAGTGGTACAGCAATCCGGGTCAAAGCGAAGGAGAAGACATCAATAGCGGTACAGCAATCTGAGTCACAACAAAGGCAGCAGCAAAATCCCAAAAGGCATTGCGCAGGAATACCAGAACACAGCATACAGGACAGGACACAGGCACCCCGCAACACCTTGCCAGCAGCAAGGAAACCCCAACTTTCACCCCCTCCTTTATTCACAAGTCCTCATCAGAACTGGAACGAGCCAACACCTCATCATTATCTCTCTCAGCCGCTATTGCAGCCTCACATGCAGCTCTCCCGCCTCCTCCTGCGACTTAACTCACCCCAAGATGTAGACTGGTCATCCGAACTCCAGGTTCCATCCCCAGCAAAACCCTCAAACGTATCACTACTAGTTGGTTCTGCACAAATGTCACACTGCTCTGTTATCTTGGTCCAGTCCATATCACTAGACATGTCTTCCGAATCCCCCTCCTCATAGTTGACTCCTCATTATCAGACCCATCATCCCCAAAGAAACCCTCAAAGGAATCCAGATCAGTAGGCTCACTAAGTAATTGCCGGATCCTTTTCCTTTCACGCTCCCCATCAGATTCCTGCTCCCGAGTAACCTGTTTTGCCCTTCTAGCCTCAAACTCCATGCTTTCAGCATCACTCAGAGACTCATCTACAACATTTAAAGCTACAATATCAAATATTAGCATGTATCCCTTTTATCCGATGTATGAATGTATCTGTGAGTCATAGATATAAACAACAGTTAAATCATGTGACTTTTGTGACCTAGAGCAGTGTGTCCCAACCTTTTTTGAGCCGCGGCAGACTTTTTACATTTACAAAATCCTGGGGCACACCACCAACAAAAATGACTCAAAATGACACTTTTAACACAGTAATACATATAGTTAATATGTTTTGAAATGTATTTATACACTCAGTGTGAAACCTGGGCCTGTTTCAATGAACACAACATCCTGGCAGGAATGGCAGAAAGACACACACAAAGGTATTCCTCAATTTATAGTTAACACAAAATCAAAGAGCATCCTGAACTCTTGCAACAATGGAATTGAACCAAACTTGGCATATTAAACTCTCATTACCAACAGAAATTACTGAAAGGGTTTGCTTGGGAATTGACCTTTGAATTTGGAAGTTGTAGTTCACCTACACCCAGAGAGCACTGTGGACTCAAACAATGTTGGATCAGGACCAAACTTGGCATGAATACTCAATATGCCCAAATGTGAACACAGATGGAGTTTGGGGAAAATAGACCTTGACATTTGGGAGTTACAGTTTCCACTTTAAGGTCCCTAAAACAGACCATAGTTACCTGAAATTGTGGGTATGGAAAATGGTCTGGCTGGGAAATTGGAACCTTATTAAAGGAGCGCTGCTATGTATGTCACAGTACAAAATGCACAATTAATCATAGATAATCATACGCAAAACGCACATTCAAAGTACCCAATCCTGCTGGAGAAAATCAAAAGTCTTACATTAGGTAGTTCGGCGTGGTCACCACAGAGAGCAGAGGAGTTGCGAACCAGGAAGTAGCGAGTTCAGGGATCGCTTCTCTATGGAAAACTCACGATATTTGATGAAATCATGGAAGTGAGTGCAAAAAACAAAGTGTATCCTCACGATGTTATCCAATGTCAGTTCCGGGATCTGCACAATAACACAGTCAGTTTGAGGACAATTTAAAGAAGCAGCATCATAATCATAGCGACAAGGTAAAAAGCTGGCATGGGCAAACTTGGACCTTCCAGGTTTTTTGGAGTCCAACTCCCACCATTCCTAGCAGCCTGAGGACCTTTCCTGCTTAAGTGGCTGAGGGGGGGGGGGGGACATTTAAAGCTACAACATCAAATAATAGCATGTATCCCTTTTATCCGATGGATGAATGTATCTGTGAGTCATAGATATAAACAACAGTTAAATCATGTGACTTTTGTGACCTCGAGCACAAATCATTTCTACCGTATGTGCAGACAATTGCATTTTTCTTGCAAGAAGCATTTTTCTGCCAAAGGGTTTTCCACCTTCTTTGACCTGACCATTGTCCTCAGCCACCATAGCCATTAACTATACTGGCTGGAGGTGAGATGGTGTGTGGGGGGATGTTATTCTGATATATCTGGAAGGTGCTAAAAGACATTAATATTATTTGCTGGTTAAACTCCCATACCGTTTAAACGATGATTGCATGTGCTCAAGGCAGTGAAGGTAAAACATTTATTGATTCTAGCTTCCAGGGCTACATTTGTAACTGAAAGGCAATGAATACAGAAAAGCTACTTTCTTGACACTGTAGTTTGACCCTGCATCTTTGAAATACAATATTGCTTCTTTGCTAAATAGCCTCCTCCCCCCTTCCCTCTCTCAATTCCTCTTCCTCTCTCCCTTCCTCTCTCTATCCCACTTACATGCACAGTAGGTTTGTGGATTTTGGTTGAACCTCATTCCGTTTCTGTTGGCCAGATACCAGTAGACCCCCATATCCATGATGAGTGGATAGTCAGATAGTCATTTTCAATCCGTTGCCAGGGCCGGACCAAGGTAATTTTAAATGGTAAGCGAACAGTATTTTGGCCCCCCAACCAATCACTTATATATATGGATTGGGTGCATAGACACATTTTGGCCCTCCAGGTATTTTGGACTTCCTACCGGCTGTTTGGAATTGTGGAAGTTGAAGTCCAAAACACATGGAGGGCTGAAGTTGGCCCATGCCATATATATATATATATATATATATATATATATATATTCCTTCCCACCATTTTCCCTGCTCTATTCCTATTCTCTTGTGTGTGTCTATATCTATATCTATTCCCCTTCCTTCCTTCTCAGCCTTATACCCCAGAATATCAAGGCAGAACATCCCACATTATCTGAGTGTGGACTCAGATATTCAAAGCAGAGATTGTGGGATATAGGGCTATGTGGAAGGGCCCTCACCCTTTCCCCTCCTCTCTTCTTTGTGTGGGTCTGTACAAGCCCCATCCTTCCTTCCTTCCTCACCCTTTTCCTTGCCCCCTTCCTATTCTCTTTCCCCTTCTTACCTTCCCCTTCCTCCCTTCTCACCCTTTTCCCTGCCCTCTTCCTATTCTCTTTTTGTGTATATGTATATATATATATATATATATATATATATATATATATATGTGTGTGTATCAGGTCTAGGCTAATTTTGGGAGCAAGGGCCCAGGGTTTGGGCTAGGTGCCCTCTGGCTGGCTGGCTTGTCTGGCTGCTCAGTCCTGCTCCCCGCCCCCAGGTAAGGGCACCCACGTGGCCTCCTCCCTCACCCCACGTGCACCGGCGGCAGCAGTGACAACAGAGGGAGGAGGAGGCAGGGAGAAAGGAAAGGTGCACGCCTCTGCTTCCTTCTCTCTCGCCCTGCGCGAGCCTTCCTCCCACCCTGCCGGTGATATCAGGGGTGACCCACCCCCAGGCCTCTGTCTAAAGATAGTTCAGAACCAAGGGATTCATAGTTTTACCAAGGAGCGGTCCCATAGTCCCCTTGTCACTTCCCCAGGCCCCACATGGCACAGCCTCCTATAACCCACAATTTTATGGACACACCAAGAAATTTCCCTTGCATTATAAACTCTTATGGACTCAAAGCTCTGGCGAAGGGGCCTCATGGCTTCCCAAAGACTTTCCCCTTTTCAAAGCCTCATAAACTCTCTCATGATTTCAATAAACTTTATGAATCTTTAGTGGAGGAAGGGGGGTTGGTATGCTTCCCCTTATGCTTGAATGTACCCCCCATTCCCTATGTTATTACCTTAATGTATTTTTTCTTTGCATGCTTCACCCTTCTCCCATGAAATGTAACCTTTTAAAAAGTAGCAAAGCCCACTTTGTTGACCAAGCTGATGACTCATATGAGACCATTTAGTTCCTCCTGCATGAACAATAGGTGAAATCTGTCCTTTTCCTGGCTGTCCCAGGAGCCCCCAACAGATTATCACCTGGCTATGGAAATCTGGCTTTTAAAATTAGCCTGCCAGGGACCCATAAGCCGTTTTGGCAACATTTTGTTACACATCACAAAAGGGTTTCTCCAGAGACCCGAAACCAGCTATGCAAAGCATATCTCCTTTTCACAACCATATAATGAAACACCCCAGGATCATGGCAAACCTGGAAACCTCTGTTGTTTCCCCTCCAGTTTACTGAAACCCACTCAAAGGATTTTTGGTCTGTGCTTGGCCAGAACAGGAAATAAGGGATTAAGGCCTTTGTCTGCAACTCAGAAAAAACTGGTTTGGGAAACCTGGGCAAAAGCCCACCCTCAGAACCACCCTTTTCTCTCATTATTCCTCCTTCTTCGCCCTCATTGGCTGGGGCCATGCACAAGTTCCGCCTGTGCCCCGCCTGCAAGTGATGACATCTGCCAATCAGCAGCGGGGGAGAGGAAATTCAAATCTGTAACCCTATAGAAGAGAGGTTCACCAATGTAACTGCATTGCAGCATGGGTGAATGATTGCGGCTGTGATCCCTTCCAGCTGGAACCGAATAAAACCTCAATGGCACCCTCTTCAGGCTTTGGTGAGATCTGTTTAAATTAAGACATTTTAGAGAAAAATGGGATTGGTTGCGTCCTTCCTCACCAGGTTCCAACATGGGCCCTCTTTGGTGGGTCTAAACTGGCCTGTCTTCATGGCAAGGCCCCCAAAATTCTGTTCGTTATCACTGGCACCCCTGGGGGCGTGGCGCCCGGCCTTGGATGTGCCCTTTGACCACATGGCGCCCTGAGGCGGCCGCTTAATTTGCCTCCACTAAGATCTGCCCCTGTCCATAGTAAAAAAAATGCGGCTAGATCCAGCCCATTGGCAGCAAGTGGGAACTTATGAGACTCCTCTTTCCATTCAGAGAGCCTTTCTTTTTTAATTATAGGGAGCCTGGGTGTCAACAACAAGGTTAAAAAAGCTCCCTTCCTAAGACCCTTTCCTTTTTTCCCTTCAAGGGAGCCAGGGTGTCAGCAACAGGGTTATGAAAGCAGAACCACCCGGGGCATTTTAGAGACTCAGATATTTCACCTCATTTGGATTTGTGCACCAAAGACTATTGCACAATATGGGTGCACTGAGTTGACAAGAAGCACACTTTGTGACTTTGTACAGCATCGTTCCTAACCACAGAGGATACTTTACAATTTGGTAGAGATTGTGTTAATATGACATAGCCTTCATCTAATATATACACAAATGTTGCATCATTTATGAGAATTTGGTATTTGGGATGTTTTCTACATTACATGATAAGCAGTTACTTAAGAATAGAGTGCCCTGTATTTTCATTTCTATATCGGTATTATATGGAAAGGAAAATGTTCTGCTTAATGTTTTAAGCATTTTTATGGTAATTTAATTTTCCCCCTGAAATATATATTAGATAATACTTTGTTTTCTGGTTTTATTCAGATCTGGACATTCCAAAATGACTAATAGTCATTTCAGCAGCTTGACACCAGGTGGTGATGTTCACCTTTTGTGCACTTAAAAATAATGTTTTTCTGGAATGTTTTGCCTTTTTAACAGTAAAGAAAAAAGTAAATTTTTTAGAACATTCATTTTGTGCATAAAGCGTCAGACGGCTGCATTATGACAGAATACTAGGGACTCTCTGCTGTTTAGGAGATCACTCACAGGAGAGCCCATTTGCCCACATCACAGATTCAATTCGATGCGGCTGATTCTGACAGCTGTTATCCCACATGTTTTTATACTTTTGAAGTGGGATGCTCCGGTTCCTACATCCAAAAGAGGGTTCAGGACATCTCTTCTCCCATTTTTGTGGACTGTTTATGATATTTGACTACCAAATCATGACGCAGATCCATTTTAGCCATTTTTCTTTGGCCAGTCGGGCTTCTTCGGCTCTGCTGGATAGCCATAACGGCAAAGGTCCAGCCATCGCGTTTTCCCATTTGTAATGGGACCATGTAGTAGCCAATCATGACTCCTCCTCCCCTGTTTGGTATTGTGGTGTACAAAGATGACATGTCTTATGGAAGCTGTGTCTGTTCCCTTAACTCCGTCGCTGAAACCCAGGCTCCCTTGAAGGGAAAAAAGGAAAGGGTGCCAGGAATAGAAAGGGGAGCCTTGCAAATTTCCCATTGCCACCAATGGGCTGGATCTAGCTGTATTTTTCATCTGCGGTCTGAAAACAATTATCCAGATGTTTTTCAGGAGGCACGTAAAAATGGATGTGGGGTCTACCAGTATCCAGCCAGCTGCAATGGATTGAGGTTCAGCCCAAATGCACAAGCCTAACGGGCACTGACAGGAAGTCTCTCTGCATCATGGGATGGACTCAATCACTTTTCATTACTACCAACAGCATAGTGTCTTGCCTCACATTACTATGCAATTTCACCAAGATGGAAAGGTAGTCATATACATTTTGATAGTTCTGTTGAAATTTAATGAGGTTTCCTCAATGTTCCTTGACTGTTTCGTCTTAAGGAAGAAACTTCAGTTATGGTTCATATTTTACTGTTAATATATGTCAAATCTGATGATTTATTTCAAGCAACGATTCACTGTATCCTTTTGGCTTGACTGTGGTGAAGAGATATTATGGTAGGTCCTTATCATGTACCATTGGATTTCATTTTAAATTCATTAAAAACTTACATTAGAAATGGTTTTGAAGTGTGTCAAGCAACCCGGAAGTGACCTTTTAGTTTTGAAGCTGCAGTCATCAGGTTTTGTAAGGTTTCTCGTATGTGCGTTAGCTTCTTCCCAGGGGCCAGGGGTAGAGGGGATCGGCTCCACTCCTGGTGCTTGCACTGGGGGGGAAAGAGGGGAGGAGGGAGAGCAAGAGCAGAGGAGAGGAGGGGGCTGCGGGAGCCCCTCCATCCCCTCTGCAGCTCTCTCTTCCTCAGTTATACACGCGGATCCTTCTGCTGTCGCCACTGCTTTTCCCGCTTGAGGCATGGCTCTCTGCTTCTCCCTTTCCCCTCCCCTCCCAAGCGAGGCAGCCCTGGCTCTCAGAGGCACCCCGTTGTGCCTGGGCTCCGGGCTGGAAGCCGTGGCCTCGGTGGGCATGAAATGTGCACTCGTGGGGCTGGCCAAGTCTCCAGCAAGAGAAAAGGAGCCGGCACAGCAGCTGGGGAATGGCCCCGGAGTGAGGAGGAAGGTGTTTAACCGTAGCTCTGATGGGTCTCTCAGTAAACCCACTTGACACCAGCGATAAATGCTTTATTTAGAATAAATGAATAAAGAAAGAGGCTAGGATTATAGTCTAATGTGCCTCCAGGCAGCAAAAGATAGCAGCATCAATGTCCAGGAACAAAGCAGGGTTGAATGGCAATAGTCCGGAATAACACAAGAGCAAAGGCAAACGCAAGAGCCGCAGGCAAAGAGTCTAGATGCCCCAATGGGCTAATCCGAGAAAGAGTTCGTGGCAGCAAGGCATTGGCAAATAGAGTCCGTGGCTTTGAGGCCTGAGGCCAGGCAAAGTTCCATGAAGGCTTGGCTTGGTTACTGAAATGTTGGCAGAAGATGCCCATTGTCTCTGGGGCTGAACCCTTATAGGTCCTCAAGGCTTTGATCCTTTCGACGCTAGTTGCATCGAAACTCAGTTCTCAAAACAGATGCACAGCTGGGCCTCTTCAACCCTTTCGCATGGGAATGGTATGTAAGTCCAATTAGCACTGGCACCTGGGCAGAGACGGGAGTTAACTCGGCTCTGCCTTGCTTTGGAAGCTTATCAGCTTAGGGTGAATCTTGGGTGCTCGTGGCCTTAAACACTGAATGAACCAGATGCCTCTGCTTCTGCAGCCTGGGCCTTCCAGGCCAGGCAGGCCTCTGTGAAACTTTGGTTCTGACTTGGGATTCATCATGGCCTGGGTCTGACTGGGGGCTAGAGTCATGCTGGGACATGACAGAAGGCGACAACGAGGAGGGCGCCGAGGAAGAATGGGCAGTGGGAGCCGGGCAGGTTGCCCTTGCCTTGGCTTCCTCCCGCAGCCCCGCACACGGCTTGCCCGGCATGGCCCTTTAAGGACTGGCTAAGGCAGCCAGGAGCAAACTTCAGCCCCCAAGGTGTTTTGGACTCCAACTCCCACAATTCCTTGCAGCTGGAAGGCTGCTAGTAATTGTGGGAGTTGATCCAAAACACCTGGAGGGCTGAAGTTTGCCCAAAGCCTGGGCTAAGGTAGCTTAAGAGCATGTTTTTGGTTGGCATTTCTGACATGCGGGAGGCACCTTTCCCCTCCACTTTTCCCCTCCACTCCTGCCCCTGGGACAGAGCCAACGCCATAAAGCGGAAGACCTGAGCTCTCAACCCCAGTATTGGCAGGTTTTCGTGCATTGCACATGCGCGTCCGCCATTAACGGATTACTAACAAATTTTGCTAGGTTTTACAAAATAATTTTAAAATTTTTTACTAAAATTTTCAGAACTCCACCAGATACGAAACACCAGTGCGAGTTTTGAACCTTTTTTTTCTTCATCAACCAGGTCTATCATTTAGCTCTATATCATCTTGGTCTCTATACTGATAAAAAAGACATTATTAAATCATGTTTCTTGTGCTACTTTTGTGGGGAATCCAGGTGACAGAACTAGAGTTAGGGAGAATCTGTCTTGCAGATGGAAGCATCTGGAGGTCACAAGATTGAGATCATATGCTGGATACTACATGCATAACTGGGCCAGGAATAGAAAAATATGATAGTTGACTTCCTTAAAAGTCTTTTGCACATTGGGTCTAAACTCAGTCTCTACATTGGGAAAAGGCTGTATAGTTACACCACTTTTATGGAATAAGAAGAAATTGCTGTGAATCTTCATCATATATTTGGTGCATTATCCATTTCCCTGGCAGCAGGTATACAAAAATTATGTCCAAAGTGTGACTCTTCTCCACTCTTATATCATACATTCTGAACTTCATAAGTGATGACCGGCAACCTGTTAGTTATGATCTTGTAAGTTAGACTTACGGAGTTGTAACTTCTTTGTAGTCTCCTTTTCAAACATGGCATTTTCGATGTGTTTTATGTTAAATTTCATGTGTTGTTTTATTTTTATTTTTATTTGATGTTTACTTTTATTGATTAAGATTATTTGCTGTATATTTTATGTTGTTTTTGTTCGCATTGTTGCTGCCTCGTAAGCCTTCCCAAGTCACTCTGGGGAGATGGGGCAGGACACAAATAAAGTATTATTATTATTATTATTATTCCCAATAGTTTGGTTTCATGGAATATACCTTATAACTAATGTAGACAATCTCAGCATTTTTGAATTTATGAATCACACTTTTTGACTGCCCAGTTTCACTTTGTGACTGACACAGAATGATAAACCATTAAACCAGGGGTGCTCAGAATGGTGATCGGGATCACCAAGGTGATCTTCGGGCCTCATCCTGGTGATCTTCAGGCCCCTGACCAGGTTTTTTGCTGTTGGTCCTCTTCACGCCCCCTGCATGCTGCAAAGAAGTCCTCCGTCGTTGTTCCTCCCGCTCCTGCTTGCGCGCTGCCTCCAAAAGCTCCAGAGTCCAAGAGGCAGAATGGGCCCTCTTTTGTATTCCCCTCCTCCCTCCGTCCTTCTCCAGCCACTCAGAGTCGTAGGAGACCAAAGGGGGCGGGCCTGATGACGCGATGCATGGCTGGCCCTGGCAAGCATGCGCAGAAGCGCCCATTCTGCCCCTCGGACTTCTCGTGAGCTCTTGGAGGTGGCACGCATGCTGGCGGCATGGAAATAGGAGCAACAACGGAGGAGGAGAAGGACGCTTTGGGGTCATTTCCTTACCACATCTCAAAGGTCAGTCTTTTTACTTTGGGGTGGGTGCTTGATTGTTCTGTGGCATGTCTCTTTGTTTATTTTTAATGTTTAAAATGGCCTTTAGCTCCAAAGCCTCTCTCCTTGCTTTGTTCCTTGAGAAATATATGTTGGGGAATATGGAAATGTGGGAGAAATGGGGTGGTTGGATGTATTTTTGCATGCCCCTTGTTTACCTTGCTGAGTATTAAATGGCCTTGCAGTTCGAATGCCTCTCTTCTTAGTTTCTGGCTCATAATATGTGTGGTAATATGGCAGTGTGGGAGAAATGGGGTGGTTGGATGTATTTTTATGCTCTGTTGTATATTGTTGTTATTAAATTGAAATGTTGATGTTTTCTAACTTCATTTTATGTAAACTGCCCCGAGCCTGCTGGAAGGAGCGGTACATAAAAATGAATAATAAATATAAATAAATAAATAAGAAAATAGTTATATGTTTTACATTTCTGGGTAGGTGATCTTTGGGACTTGGTTTTTTAATCAGTAGCTCCCATGCTGTGAGCACCCCTGCATTAAACTGTATCACAAAATATTTATAGACTTGCAGAACCAGTTCAGCCAACTTGCTGTTCTGTTGCACATGTTAACCCACAGGCCTTTAACAAAACTTCTCTTCAGGATGCAGTGCCCATACTAACCTTTGTTTTTCTTCTTCTTCTTCTTCTTCAGGGCTGTATTACCGTATTTTTCGCACCATAAGACGCAGTTTTTTTCCTCCCAAATTAGGAAGAAAAATCAGCCGCGTCTTATGGAGGGAAGATGCAGGCAGGGACGGGGGGGGGGGCGCTGCAGCAGAGGGGGGGGGCGGCGATATACTCACCAAAAGTGTCTGGAGACCGCCGCCGCTGTCGCCGCCTCTCCTCTTCTCTGGTCCGTTGCTGGTCCGTCCCTTTCTTCCCTCGAGCAAAGGGCAGGGGGAAAGGAGCAGGAGGAGGAGCGAGAAGCAGCGTTGGTCAGACGCTCTGACGCGACACACTGCTTCGCTCCTCCCTGCTGCTCTTTTCCCCCCACCCTTGCTTGAGGGAAGAAAGGGTGGGGGAAGGAAAAGGAGCAGGAGGAGGAGCCAAACAGCGCCGAGTCAGACGTTTGATGCGACTGACGCTGACCTGCTGCTGCTTTTTCCTTCCCCCTTGCTCGAGGGAAGAAAGGGTGGGGGAAGGAAAAGGAGCAGCAGGAGGAGCGAAGCAGCGTCGCGTCAGAGGAGGAAAATAGGGGGGAAAAAATTCTATTTTCCTCCTCTAAAATCTAGGTGCGTCTTATCAGCCGGTGCGCCTTATGGTGCGAAAAATACGGTAGTTAAAGTGCTTTCCACCTTCCTTTTTTTCTACTAGATTTGAGAAGCACCATTTGCCTGTAAGTTATGTCGCCTTGAATGGAATTAAAAGAAAAGGGGATAGGCTTCCTGTTATTGGCTGTCAAGTGAAGGAGAATTTATTCTTTAGCCCCCAGGGTCATATTAGTGTCTCATTCCTCTTCACAAATGATGGTACTTTGACTTATGGAAACCTTGTGAATGAAGGACATCTGAGAGAGTTAAACATAGGGTTGCCATATGTCCCTTATTCTAAGGGACGTCCCTTATTCTGGCCCTAAAATTTGTGTCCCTTATTTTCCGGCCCTGTCCCTTATTTTTGACTAGCAGGACAGGACTGGGCGGGGTTGACCAGAAGAAGGTGTGTGCTGCGGTTTCCACGGCAATGCCTGCCCGGGGATTCCAACTCGCAGGGCAGCCTGCGTCCCCGTTGGAAGGAAGAGGCGATACAGGACTTTTTCAAAGTACAGTAGACTAATTAACCATTACCCAAGGGGAATGTTGGATCATGTTGGATATAGTTAGTTTCTGGTTGCTTGAGAGTTACTCTTAAAATAGGCCTAGCTGTGCATCCCAATACTATACAATGCTGTGTATCCCATACTATGCTATACCATTAACTATTGACATAATAATCATGAAGATGTACTGTCTTATGAAATTTATTTTATTTTAATGTTTAGACAGTGCACTTTTAAAGTCAGCAAAGCCAAGTACTAAATTACAGATGGAGAAAATTAGGTAGTTCTAACAATGTTTTTTCTGCATGACAAAGCATGCAGAAACATACCATGTCCTGTTAAGAGGGTATAAGTCAGTTTCTTTTGTGAGTTTCAATCATTACCTTATTCTGTTAATAAAACTATTTCTACCTAATGTTTGAGTTTCAAGTTTTTAATGACGTGTCCCTTATTTTTGTGAAAAATCCCGTAAATGTCCCTTATTTCTTATATCAAAAAGTGGCAACCCTAGTTGAACATCAACTACTCTGCTCAGATCTTGAAAAATCAGAACTGTGGCTTCTTTTTATTGAATCAGTGCAACTTTAGTGCAATCCTCCTCTTTTTTCCTACAGATTTCCATATTACTGCCTTTTTCAGTGAGCCACTTCATCTCATGATATACCCAAACTACACTAGCCTTGTGTTTTAGTGAGAATTCAGGCCTAATTTGCGCTACGATATATTAGTTTGTCTTTTTATCGGTCCAGCACCACATTTCAAATAAGTAGATTTTCTTCCTCTCAGATATCTGAGATACTATGTCATGGATGTTTAAGGAGCATGTTACAGATTTTTTCAGCAGCCTCCTACCCTCCCATGGTCACACGTGGGTGGAGTGTGTTTGCACACTAGAGGAAAGTCTGTCTGCAGGAGGAGAGAGAATTGTATTTCCACCGCTAAAGTAAAGGTAAACGTTTCAACTGACATTAAGTCTAGTCGTGTCTGACTCTGTGAGGTGGTGCTCATCTCCATTCCTAAGCCCAAGAGCCAACATTGTCCATAGACACCTCCAAGGTCATGTGGCCAGCATGACTGCATGGAGCACCGTTACCTTCCTGCAGAAGCAGTACCTATTGATCTAGTCACATTTGCATGTTTTTGAACTGCTAAATTGGCAGGAGCTGGGCCTAACCGTGGGAGCTCACCCTGCTCCCCAAATTAAAAATGCCAACCTTTTGGTCAGTGAGTTCAGCAGCTCAGCAGTTTGACCTGCTGTGTCACCAAGGGGCCCATTTCCACCAGTAGAGAAATTTAAATACTTCTCTAAATACAAGATCTCTTGTCCCATACTTGTTTCAACAGGTTTAAAACTGGTAACATTTCATCATTCGTTCTGTTTCTCCTTACTTTTAAATTGGTGTATTTTTTATGAAATGGGTTTGCAATCATTTATTATAAATATGTATACTATAAATACTTATGAATGCATTTTGAGAAACAGTTTCATCAAATTTCATCATAGCCAGTATGGTATAGTGGTATGACCATTGGACTAAAACCCCGAAGACCAGGGTTCAAGTCCCTGCTCAGCCATGGAAACCCACTGGGTGAGCTTGGTAAGTCATACACTCTCAGCCCCAGAAGAAGGCAAAAGAAACCGTCTCTGAACAAAGCTTGTCAAGAAAACCTGATGATAAGTTTGCCATGCATAAGCTGTAAATGACTTGAAGGCAAAATTGTTTCTACATCATGCAGTAGCAATACTTCCCATCTACATTTAAAATTAAAGCCATAGAGATGCAATCAACAGCATCTTTCAGCCAAATTTAAATAGGACATTATTTTAATGTTGCTATAGGGTGGGGTTCCATTTATTTATTTATTTATTTAAAAAAACTGGCAGATCTGGTTGCTCCTGTTGGTTAGCAGTTCATTAACTGTGAGCTTCTCAGCCTGAAAAGTTCCAATAAACTTTGCCTACAGTCAACTCTAAAGCTGACAAAATCTTAGGAATTTTGAGCATTTTAAAAGGCACCAGATTCTGTCTGATGTTTTTGTATTTGGATGGGAGACCGCCAAGGAATTCAAGTGCTGTAGGCCAGTGTTTTTCAACCTTTTTTGAGCCACAGCACATTTTTTTACATTTACAAAATCCTAGGGCACACCACCCACCAAAATGACACACAATGACACTCTAACACAGTAATACACATAGTTAATATGTTTTTAAATGTATTTATATACTCAGTGTGAAACCCGGGCCTGTTTCGATGAACACAACATAGATATCCTGGCAGGAATGGCAGAAAGACACACACGAAGGTCTTGCTCAACAGCTGTCAGTCTCTCTCTGTGTTTAGTTTTTATCGCAGTCAAGCTAGAGAAGCTCATCTCACACAGATATAAGCCCAAATGTGAACACAGATGGAGTTTGGGGAAAATAGACCTTGACATTTGGGAGTTACAGTTTCTGGGATTTATAGTTAACACACAATCAAAGAGCATCCTGAACTCTTGCAACAATGGAATCGAACCAAACTTGGCATATTGAACTCTCATTACCAATAGAAAGCACTGAAAGGGTTTGCTTGGGAATTGAGCTTGAGTTTGGAAGTTGTAGTTCACCTACACCCAGAGAGCACTATGGACTCAAACAATGTTATGTTATGTTGTTGTTCAGGCCCGGATCAGGCCCTTTTGCTGCCCAAGGCCAAAGGGTCTGCCTCCGCCCCTCCCCGCCCCAACTCCACCCCTCCCTACCCCCAGCTCTGCCCCTCCCCGCCCCCGGCTCCGCCCCTCCACACCCCCAGCTCCACCCCACCCCGCCCCTGCCTCTTCACCAGCGCAAGGAGGAGGAGGAAGGAAAGCCCCACCCCAGGAGCTGATGCGGGGCCTCCCCACGGCTGCTCCTCCCTCCCTCCTAAAGCCACCATGTGGCTGAAATCGCCCTTTTCAGGCCGGCTTTAGGAGGGAGGGAGGATCGGCTCCGCGCCGGCGAGGAGGCGGGGGCGGAGCTGGGCGGAGCCGGGGGCAAGGAGGGGCGGAGTCAGGGGTGGATCTGATCCTCCCTCCTAAAGCAGAGCTGAGGGGAGCAGAGCAAAGGGCGAGGCCATGGCCTAGGGTGGCCTCATGGGTAATCCGGGCCTGTTGTTTGTTTTCTATCCAGAATCACAATGTTGGAAAGAGGCTCACCACTTTAAGGTCCCTCTAAAACAGATGGTGGTAGGGTATAAATAAAGTTAATAAATAATAAATAAATAATACATTATAATTGCCAGTTGTATGTGTATAGGCGTGTATGTAATTTTTTGAAAATTGTTTTGCTGTTCATGTGTATTATGTTCTATTGCTGCCAATAAACTATATGAGAGCAATGCAATGATTCTGCCAATTCTGGTTTCACAGCTTCTCTCACATTGACAGTCTGTTTGAGAAGATACCGTTTGCAAAGTGGACACGTCCTAATTCAAACCCTGCTGTTGTTTCGACAGGTTCCTTGCCAGGAACCTCTAATGTATGTTGCCAAACTGATGGTGTGAGTCAACCTTCTCTCTGTTGTAACTTGTACTAAGTAGTAAACCTTTACTAAATTGACGTTCCCCTCTGTCTCACTGGGCTGGGCTTCTGAAATACAATTGGCTCTTTGCCTGTCTGACTAAGAAAGCACTTGTGGCAATCGTAGGGTGCACGTGTTGAAAGCATACAATCCCTGAGCTCAGAGGAGGCGTTGCAACTTACATTATAATCAAAGTTTAAACCAATTGAAGGGTGATAGAAAGTCAAGTACCTGCTGCTTCAACCAGGAGGAAAGGATTCCAGTGATTGTCTAAAGGAAAACCATGGGGATATTATATTCACAGGTATGTAACCATTTCCTAGACTGCTGTCTTTTATAGTCAAACATTAAATGGGCTTGCTTGAAATCTTAAAAAACCTATATTCAATCTTTTTACCAGATCTAAAACATAATTATCTTCAATGTAACTTAAATGTAACACTGTGAATTGAATGGAGACTACAAAGAAACAATTTGAAGGTTCATTGTGGCTTATAACAACCACAGTTCTCCACACCCAGATGTTTGTTAACGAAAGGAGCAAAGGTGGCGAAAATTACTTTTCTCTTTTTCTGATTTCCATCGACAAGCCTCCCATACAGTCAAAGCTGTGTTTGGGGAACTGCAAGCTGTCCTATGAGATAATGAAATATGTTCCATAATGTGTACCACATTATGGAACACAATGTGACTGATTTGAATGACAATTTTAACCTGGTGAACTGTTTTTTTTAATGTATATTTATAACTGTTTGAATCTATATGGTTGTACTTTATGATACGTTTTATATTGTGTCGGCAATGAATGGTTGCCTGTAGGAAGACATCCTGAGGCCCTCTTCGGAGCTTGAGAAGGACAGAGTATAAATGTTTTAGTTTTTTTAAAAAAAAAACATTTTAAAAACAAAAATACATACAGTAGAGCAGTGGTGCTCACACATTTTCAGCATGCGAGCTACTTATAAAACAACCAAGTCAAAATGATCTACCTACTAGGCATGTTTTAGAATCCTAAAATGGCGATTCTTATATCAAATGGGGGGTTGATTAGTATATCAAAGACAAAAAATTTCCCAAAAATTTCGAAATGTAACTTAAGTACGAACAAAAGTCGGTAGTAATTCGTATGCCAGAGCAGGCGCATTCCAGATAGTATTGGCCTACAACTCCCAGAAATCCTAACAGCTGGTAAATTGGCTGGGATTTCTGGGAGTTGTAGGCCAAAACTGAATAAACCACACTGAATTCTAGATGGGACTCTCCAAATAGGAAGGAGGGTGGGATGGAGGGAGGGTGGGGGTTTTCTATTCTTGGAAGCAGCAAAAGAAAAGGAGGAGGTGCCCCCTCGCTGCCTTTCTCTCACTGCGATCCTGAGGGAGCGAGGGCCCAAGTTTGCCCAGGCTGAGAGGAAAAGGAAGAGGCCTGAGGCTGTGAGGAATGGTGGGAGTTGAAGTCCAAAACACGTACCTGGAGGGCTGAAGCTGGCCCCTGCGATGGGGCAAGGCAGAGCAACGGGGAAGAGAAGCATCTGAGAGAGCGCAGGGAGAGAGAGGAGGAGAAGCGCGCGCATGTGTGTGTGTGTGTGAAGCAGGCCCCTGCGATGGGGCATGGCAGCAGAGCAACGGGGAAGAGAAGGAGGGGGGGGGGGAAGCCTGGAGGACTACACTTTCCAGAATGCATTGCCTAGCCTACCTAGCAGCAGCGTCACTTCCAGTTCCTCATAGAAATGCGGGGGAAAAGAAGAAGCTGAATGAAGGCGGAAGGAAATGAGGGGGAGAAGACAGCGAGAAGTGAGTAGTACAATAATTAATTAATTAATACTTAAGAATTTCTTACGATCCTAACGCAAATTGTTGGCCTCAAGAACCGTAAAAGGAAGTCTACTTCCTGGTTCGGGGCAGCGATACGTAAAACCTCAAAAGTCCCATTACATACGAATCTCTTACGAATCCTTTTAATTTCCGTTTCATTTTTCTCATGCCTACTACCTACCCACTACTCAGAGAGCCATAAAAGCAAAATATTTGGAAATTTATTTCAGTGAGAGCCATATAATATATTTTAAGACTGAATTCAACTAAATGTGAGTAGAATAAGCATAATTATGAATTTATTCATAATAATAATGATGATAATATTCATTCAGCCTCTGCTACTACTACTACTACTACTAATAATAACAACAGGTTCCTAGAGTAGAAGGAGACCTCCAAGGGCCATCCAGCCCAACCTCCTTCTGTCATAAGGGAAAAACACAATCAAAGCATTCCTCAAAGATGGCCATTCAGCCTCTGATAATAATAATAACAACAATGGGCTCCTAGAATAGGAGGAGACCTCCAAGGACCACCCAGTCCAACCTTCTTCTGCACCTGGGTGGCATCGGGAGCCTCCGGGGCAGGACTGAGCCTTCCTCCTGCCCTGCCTGCAATCTACAGGATGCCCTATACGATCTACCAGTAGATCATGATCTACCTAATGAGCACCCCTGCAATAGAGTCTTGCTTATCCAATATAAATGGGCCAACAGAACATTGGATAAGCAAAAATGTTGGATAATAAGAAGGGATTAAGGAAAAGCCTATTAAATCTCAAATTACATTATGATTTTACAAATTAAGCACCAAAACATAATGTTCTACAACAAATGGACAGAAAAAGCAGTTCAATACATGATAACGTTGTGTAGTCATTACTGTATTCATGAATTTAGCACCAAAACATCACAATCTATTAAAACAGCTGTGGATCCGGGCAGGAGGCAGACTGCATTGGATAATACAGAATGTTGGATGAGTGAAGGTTGGATAAGCGAGACTCTACGGTATATTTTAATTGTGTATTTAAACAGTTGTTCAACTCTACACAAAATTATCTCCAGTGATTTAGAAATAGCCACTTTGATTCTGAACTCAGGTGGTTTGAACGTTGATAGGACGGGATCCAAAGTAGGGTGTCTTAAGAGCAAAGGCGGCCTCCAACTTTTGTTCCACATCCTAATTGAATAAATTTATTTTTAAAATTAGATAATAGCTTAGTGGTGATTTTATTTCTGGGATGCCTTGTTATACTATTCAAGGAGGAAAGATCTGTTCTTCCATTGAAAAAATTATATTCCGAACCTGAGAAAATGTGAACACTCATTTAAAAGTGACTTAGAAGAAGAGAGGCCTGTTGTATTTGCACACAAATGAGCTTACAAACTTGCCAGACTGCATTCCATTTCAGCCTCTGACTTGGTAATCTAGTCTCGATGTTGTCTGTTTGATTCTCCCATTTCTGTTGAAAGATGCTATGAAAATGTAGACATAAAATTCATTGTAACCATATATTTTAAGTGAAGTCTACTGACATTGGGACTAACCCTTTTGAATACATTAAACATTTGTACCTCGTTGTTCATTCAGAAAAACTTCTGGAGCAGTTTGCAAATCAATTTAAACCAGTGTTTCTCAACCAGTGTGCCGTGGCACACTAGTGTGCCGTGAGCGATCATCAAGTGTGCCGTGGGAAATTGGAATCTCCAGTACCCCCCCCAACCCTTTCAGTACTTTCTGTTGGTAATGAGAGTTCAATATGCCAAGTTTGGTCCAATTCCATTGTTGCAAGAGTTCAGGATGCTCTTTGATTGTGTGTTAACTATAAATCCCAGAAACTGTAACTCCCAAATGTCAAGGTCTATTTCCCCCAAACTCCACCTGTGTTCACATTTGGGCATATTGAGTATGCATGCCAAATTTGGTCCTGATCCAACATTGTTTGAGTCCACAGTGCTCTCTGGATATAGGTGAACTACAACTCCAAAACTCAAGGTCAATGCCCACCAAACTCTTATAGCATTTTCTCTTGGTTATGGGAGTTCTGTGTGGGAAGTTTGTGTTTTTCTGCCATTCCTGCCAGGATATCTATGTTGTGTTCATCAAAACAGGCCCAGGTTTCACACTGAGTGTATAAATACGTTTGAAAACATATTAACTATATGTATTACTGTGTTAGAGTGTCATTTTGTGTCATTTTGGTCGGTGGTGTGCCCCAGGATTTTGTAAATGTAACAAGTGTGCCGCAACTCAAAAAAGGTTGAAAAACACTGATTTAAACAGTTTCCAGCCTTACGCTAACATTCTAAAAAAATGCAGTAGTCAAAATTATGATGATTTTTATTTATACCCTGCCTTTCTCTCGTGGGAACTCAAGGCGGCTAACACAAGTTTTAAAGGTGCAATACAAAAGTTAAGGAACAGGCGTTCGAATCTTGTTAATCTGCTCTTATTTGGTTTTATCAGTCTTTTAATGTATTCATCAATATTTTGTGAGCTGCTCCGAGCCTTCGGGGAGTGGCGGTATATAAATTCGAATAATAAATAAATAAATAAAATAACAGTGTGATCTCTCTCTCAGCATTACTTCGCGAACGAAGATTCTTAGGAAGGACTCATCCAGCGCTTTTTACAAGTGCGTTGATGACTAAAAACGCCAATCTGAGATAGGCAAGTTTGGTTGCAGAAACCACAGCAGAAAGTCTCCTTGGGTGATGTTGTTTCCAAGTTGCGGCTCTTTCTGCATTGTCGTTTCTCTTCGAGACCCATTCGGCGTGTCTTCTCGAAAGAGGCCACAGCATTGTGGATAGTGCATCTCCATGCCTCCCAATGTGAGGCCAGGGTGGACCATTGTTGGTGATCAATCTGGCTGAGCCTGAGATGTTGTTTCAGGGAGTCCTCATATCTCTTTTTGGGGGCGCTTCTCTTGGGCTGACCTGTGGCGAGTTCACCATAGAATAATATCTTTCAGAGGCGGTGGTCCTCCACCCTAGAGATGTGCCCTGCCCAGCGCAGCTGTGTTCCCAATAGCATGGCCTCAATGCTGGTGATCCCTGCTTGCTCAAGGACAGCAACATTAACGGTGTGGTAAAAACAGAATTAAAATACAGTAAATGCACTAAAATGACCTTTAAAACTCATATTCCCCCGAGTCCTGCCCAACCTCCCCAAAGCCCCTCCTTTCCACTTCCCCAAATGCCTGTAGACATACAAAGGTCTTGACCTGTTTGCAGAACGTTAGCAAGGAAGGGGCCATCCTGGTCTCCACCAAAAAGACCTTATTCCATGTTCCCACCAAGTGCACTTGAGCAGGTGGTGGGACCGAGAGAAGGCTCTCCCCAGTAGATGGTGGATGTCTCCCAGGTCCATAGAAAGAGATGTGGTATTTCAGATAATCTGGACTGGAACCATATAGGGCTTTGTAAGTCAAAAATAGCACTTTGAATTGTGCTCAGAAACATGTTGGCAGTCAGTGGAGTTGTCGCAACAGAGGAGTTGTACATGTTTATATTTCAGACATATTGTCTAGTGCATCTCTATATTTGGGGCCACCCTGACGAAGAGAGGATCGTAAGACTGCCCTTTTTGGATTAACCCGAGGTGGACTGCCCAGTGACCACCACAAACGGGACTAAATTACCATGTGGAACTCTTCCCAAACCCACGGCTACGGTGGATTTAATGTGTTTTTTTGTGCTTGTTTGGGCCAACGTTTTTATACAAATTTATTGACCATTGGGTCTGAAGATACATCAGAGATTGATACTACTAAGGAACTGAACTTTTACATTGAGCTGATTGACTCTTTGATGGGTAACGGAGAGTTTCGTGAGTGACTTTGGTATTTTCATTTGGTTTGTGCGCCATATTACATGTAACATATACCTTTGTGTTGAAGATATTAATAATACAGTGCTTATTTGGAAGCGTAATATAAGTGAATTATTTGGAATCCCTCAGTGTGTTGTATAGTGAGTTATATGTTCCCCATAGCCAGCTCCAGTTAGCTCTCTGGCTGCTGCTCTTTGGATCAACTGAAGTTTCCGAGCACTTCAAATGTAGTCCTCCTTGTAGAGCGCATTACAGTAGTCCAAGCGGGATGTAGCCAAGGCATGTACCACCATGACCAGATCTCACTTCTCCAGAAACGGGCACAGTTGGCGCACTAGTTTTAACTGTGCACAAGCACTCCTGGTCACTGCTGATACCTGGTTCAGAACAAAATCCAGGAGTACTACCAAACTACGAACCTGCAATTTCAGGGCGAATGTAACCCCAACTAACACAGGCTGACTCCCTATTCCCAGATCTCTTATGATTGATGAGGAGCACCTCTGTCTTGTCTGGATTAAGTTTCAATTTGTTTGCTCTCATCCAGTTCATTACACCTGCCAGACACCAGTTTTGCACAGGTAGTGCTTCTTTGGAACTAGGTGGAAAGGGGTGAAAAAGTTGGGTGTCATCTGCGTATAGATAGCACTGCAATCCAAAACTCCAGATGACCACTCCCAGCGGTTTCATGTATATGTTGACATGTAAAAGTTGTCAAAAAGAGGAAACAATCAAATGCAGGCATTTCACTAATTTTATTCAATTCTTATATTGACCATTTATGAATCTACTATAATCTTATCATGCAGTTGGTGGTGTCCAATTTGAATTAACACAGTTCTAAGAGGAGGAGCCCAAAATTGCTGTTTCCATAGGAAGCACGAAGCCAACTTCTCCTCTCTTGTTTCCATTTTGAAGACCCACATTGACTAGTCCCTATTAGATTGAAGAAAAAGTCAAGGATCAATATTAGTTGTGTGTGTGTGTTGTGTTTCACTTAGAAGACACAGATCAGGAATTAACTGCAACATGATCTACCACATTATGAGGCTCTGCAAATGAAGCCAGTGTGTGAATGAAATGTGGAAATACATATTTTGTGTAAGATTCATCTCATCAGCATAAAATGCAAGGAGCTTACACCCTTTCAGGTCCATTTTTATTTAGGGAGCCCTTTTTGGCCCAACATCTCCACATTCAACATCATGACATTCTTCAAAAATATTTATTTCTCTGCCTGTTTCATGGCTTTAGTGTTAAGTCTTGTCACGATGCACGGACTTGACCGGCCCCTTAATCACACACACAGAGACAGAATAAAGGCTAACTACTTTATTGAATATAAAAACAGTTCCAAAGAATATAGTCCAATAGAATATGATGTAATCCAAAAGGCTTGAAGTAACAATGTCCAAAACAACGTGGCAAATAGGCAAAAAGCTTGGCAAGGCTCCGCAACCGATGCGGATCAGGAAACAGGGCAAGGCTCCGCGAACCAATGCGGATCAGGAACAAGGCAAGGCAAGGCAAGGCTTGATGACCACGGCTGGCTTAGCTTGTGGTCCCACTCCGCTTCACGCCTATTCAGGTAAGACGTGGCCGAGCACTGAGGATTCGTTCCCACGGATCCTATACTTAATCCTTCGGCCGAGGTCCCCGACGCTCTAGGCTTCTGCGTCTCCAATCGCTGCTCACGGACCTTGGCCGGTCTATGCTCTTGACCATTCCCTTCTGCTAGACTCTATGTTCCGTCTCCTATCAAAGGTTCGGCCTTGTCTTTCCCCAGCTGTGTTGCTATCTCCCTGAGAGCTCTCCTCCCTAGTCGTTTCCCATGCGCCTTCTTCCATATCTTCCTCAGGAGGCTCCTGAGAAGATCTTCCTCCCGGATGTTCATAACTCTCAGAATCGCTATCTAACTGCACCTGGTTATCTGAATCTTCCCTAGGACCAAAACACATTTCTTCCCAGGCCAAGCTCTCTGTGGGCGAAAGAGGCCCCTGAGCTGCCCGTCGCCCCAATCATCTAGCTCATCCTCTGAATCATGTTCTGGCACTGCTGGTTCTAATGCTAATGGGACCCCAAGTCCTGTCCCCTGCCCTCCAGGCACAAACGAGAACTGCTGTGCTACAAGTCTAGTCTCCATCATCATGAACATTCCTCAGAATACTTACTAAGAAATGACATTCTTGTCTGTAACCCTATTGCCCTGCTGTTGAGACCAAAAATATTTCACTCTCCATTCAAGTGAGTGTAGACCGGCCAACATTTCCTGAAAATATGGTCCATTCTTGTTGTTGTTTATTCGTTCAGTCACTTCTGACTCTTTGTGACCTCATGGACCAGCCCACGCCAAAGCTCTCTGTCGGCCGTCGCCTCCCCCAGCTCCTTCAGGTTCAATCCAGTAACTTCAAGGATACCATTCATCCATCTTGCTCTTGGTGGGCACCTCTTCCTTTTTCCTTCCATTTTCCCCAGCATCATTGTCTTCTCTAAGCTTTCCTGTCTTCTCATGATGTGGCCAAAGTACTTCATCTTTGCCTCTACTATCCTTCCCTCCAATGAGCAGTCGGGCTTCCTTTCCTGGAGTATGGACTGGTTGGATCTTCTTGCGGTCCAAGGCACTCTCAGAATTTTCCTCCATCACCACAGTGCAAAAGCATCTATCTTCCTTTGCTCAGCCTTCCCTAAGGTCCAGCTTTCACATCCGTAGGTTAGTACAGGGAAAACCATTGCTTTAACTATGTGAATCTTTGTTGCCAGTGTGATGTCTCTATTCTTCAGTATTTTATCGAGATTGCTCATTGCTCTCCTCCCAAGAAGTTAACATCTTCTGATTTCCTGGCTGCAGTCTGCCTCTGCAGTCATATTTGCACCTAGAAATACGAAGTCTGTCACTGACTTCCTGTTTTCTCCCTCTATTTGCCAGTTATCAATCATTCTTGTTGCCATTTTTTTTGGGTTTTTTTTAATGTTTAGCTGCAATCCAGCTTTTGCACTTTCTTCTTTCACCATGATTAGAAGACTCCTCAGCTCCTCCTCATTTTGGGCCATCAATACACCACAGATAATCTGGGATCAGATCCTGGAACAGAGGCCAGTGTAGATACAGCCTCTGTTGCAAGTAAGTCTCTTTCTACACTGCCATATAAAACCCAGATTTCCTGCTTTGAATTAGATTATATGAGTCTACACTGTCATATAATCCAATTCAAAGCAGAAAATCTGGATTTATATGCCAGTGTAGATGGGGCCTTAAAAAGTCTTACTTTGCCTCAAAGTAACCAGTTTCATCTGACTTCCATTCCACAGAAGGAAGATATAACAGGATTATTTATTTATTTATTTATTATTTCGGCTTCTATGCTGCCGAACTCCCGGGGGCTCGCGGCGGCTCACAGTAGCCACAAGGCACAGCAATACACAGTCGAGGGCGATTAAAAACAATAGTAACAATAAAACAGATTGAACAGGGTTAATTAAAACAGTGGTACAACATGTACTAAAGCTGAGAATTATTGGCGGCGAGTGGACCGGGCCTACCCATTAAAAGCCTGTTTAAAGAGGTGGGTTTTACAGGCCCGTCTAAATGGGAGGAGGTCCTTCATGGCCCGTGTTTCAGCCGGGAGGGCGTTCCACAGCACAGGTGCTATGACGAAGAACGCCCTCCGGCGAGTTGATGTCAACCTGGCAAGTTTCACCGCAGGCACCTCTAGGAGGTTAGAATCCTCTGACCGTAGTGATCTCAAAGGGCAATATGGGGTGAGACGTTCCCTTAGATACGCTGGCCCCAGGCCGTGTAAGGCCTTAAAGGTAAGTACCAACACTTTGAAGGTAATCCGGTGCTCAATCGGCAGATTAGTGCTGTTTCGGACTAGAAACAGGAGATAATGGCTTAGTAACACAATTTTCTGCATGCAATACTTTGGGGGGAACGGTAAAGATGGGATAACAGGTATCCCATTTGAAAAGTAACAAAACAAGTAGTAACTACCTATGGAATGAGTTATATTTTTAAAAGACACGCTGACAGGGAAATTTCAAAATTTATGCCACTCATTCTCAATCATTCCATTGTGTTCAAAGCATGTGGAGGCAGAATATATGTTTCAGGAGGAGTATATGACAAGAGAAGGAGCAGAGCAGATGAGTAGCAAAACCGATGTTCCAGAAAATGGCTTGGCCTGACCGGGCCGAGCAGATTGCGGCGCTGGGTGTCCTCGCTGCCATTATGGAGAGGGAGGGCGGCTTCTTCTTCCCAGAAGCCACCTGGGTGGTGGGAGATTTTCCCGCCGCCAGAGCCAGCTGGCCAATGGTGGGGCTGGCCCTGCCCTGGCCAAGCTCGTAGTTGAGGCCAGCCCTCTCTTCCACCGGGCAGCCTACTTAAGGCTGCCCGAGGCCTACCAGCAGGCACTGGGCCTGGATCAGCTTTTCCACCCACCCTCCCTGCATGTAGCATTGCTTCGCATTTGTTAGCTGATCTTGCTGTTGTTGTGTGTTTATCTTGTCACAACTCTTGTGTTTGGCGTGTGGCATGGCCCCTGGATCGAGGTGGTGTATCACCCCTGGTTGGAAGGGGGGATAACGCCCAGTTCCCTGGGGTGCCGAGCTTGTGGGAACCGGCGGTGTGCCGGTGGCACCCAGGGATGTAAGTATCTTTGGACAGCAGCAGTTGTCCGACCCCCAATCCAGGGGCCATGCATGGCTGCCAACCCTTCTTAATGTTATCAATAAATGAGTTTTGGCCATATTTTACTCCAACTACTTGTGTCAGTGTCTTCTTGAATATGTGGGGAGGTGTATCACCCATACACACGCAACTTAATTTCACAAGTTGTTAGCTACCATGTTTTAAATGCAATCTTTCCTAACTGGGCACTTTCCAGGGGAAAAACTGCTATAGTTCAACTTCTGTATCCATGGGACATATTATCACATATGTCCTAGGCATTTTCTAGATTCTCTCCTAGGCATTTTCTAGGTTTTCCAGCATGATTCTATGGTATGCTTCCAACCGAAATTGACCATACAGTCATGTTAGAGGACCTAGAAATGTTAGGTGTTCCCTCTGGGCCAGAGTTTCTCAAACTGTGATCCTCCAGATGATTTGGACTTCAGCTCCCACAATTCCTAAGAGCTGGTAAATTGTATAGGATTTCTGGGAACTGAGGTCCAAAACACCGAGAGGAGCACAGTTTGAGGCAATTTCGTGGGCTTTCCTCTGAGGGTTTTAATGGGGTTCATTATTACCTATGGTTTCATGTTTCCACAGTCAACCCGGAAAAATGTCTCTTGTGGATATGGGGATCATACTGTATTTTCAGAGAGAACGCAGATTGAGAGATTGGTACATAGCTGGACAGTACCAGATTGGGATGACAACTTAAATTCTGCAAAGAACTTCTGAAGGCACCCATAACAAAATGTGTCATTGTAGGCGATGGTATCAAACCCTAAAAATGTGAAACAATTAAAAGTCATGTATACACATATATAAACCCTTCAGGCCCCAAAGACTTTAAGAGCAAAGGAAACATTCCAAAATTGGGGCATCATGGGATAACAAGGCATGTAATGTAATGTAATGGCTTCATTGTTCGGGGCAGGGGGATTAAGTAGGATTCCTTCACATGAATTTCTATAGACCTGGCCTACCGCCCCCTTTCCAGAAAAAAAAATTCACTCAGCGCCCCCCTAGAAATTAATTTTAAAAAAATATTAATAGCAATTAAACAGAAAGATATATGTATTAATGCAGTGGTTCTCAACCTTTCTAATGCCATGACCCCTAAATAAGGTTCTTCCTGTTGTGGTGACCCCCAACCATATTTTCATTGCTACTTCATAAATAATTTTGCTACTCTAATGAATTCTAATGCAAATATCTAATATGCAGGATGTATTTTCATTGTTACAAATTGAACACACTTAAAGCATAGTGATTAATCACAAAAACAATAGGTTTGGGGGAGTATGGACAACGGATGATGGGATTTGCAGTACCTTCGACCAATTCAGCTCTGATTTCCACAGACCACTGAGATCTCCCACGAATTACAGACCTGGACCAAACTTGGCACACAGAACTCCCATGACCAACACAAAATACTGGAGAGGCTGTCAGAAAATATACCTTGGCAATTGGGAGTTGCTGGGATATATAGTTCCCTGCCATCAAAAAGCATTCTGAACTCATGCAACCATGGAATTGACTCAAACTTGGCACACAGAACTTCCATGACTAACACAAAATACTGGTGAGGCTTGGGGAAAATATACCTTGGCAAAGCACGGAGGAGCCTGTGCTTTGCCATCGCCGGATGCGCGGAGGCAGAAGAACCCAGCGCCCCCTCCTCCTCCTCTTCGCCAGCCTCCTCCTTGCCAGTCGGACAGGGTGCCCGGGCCTGTCTTGGCGTGGCTGGATCACTCCTGGCGGCGCGGCAGCAATGGCGGTCGATGAGCAGGAGAGAGGTGGGCGATGAGGGAAGGAAGAAAGAAAGGAAAAGAGAGGGAGGAGGGGGTCCCTCTCTCTCCTCTTCCTCTCTCGCTGGCTCCTTCCTCCTTTACCCCTCCCTACTCTAGGTCTGGGCTCAAGTCTCGGGCGCTGAGGGCGAGGCGGCCCAGGGAAGAGGTGGAGGCAGTAGGAGCAGTGGCGGCGGATAGCCTCTGGGAGGCGGCTCATGGCAGCCATGTTCGCTGGGCATGTGCTCCGCTCTGCTTCCTCCCACAATCCCATGCTTGGCAAGAGGAGGAGGAGGAGGGAGCAGGAGGAGGGAAGAAGAGTGAGACACACACACACACACACAATGAGATGGGAACTTGTCGCCTGGCTCACTCTACCGGCCCCCACCACCCCCTTACGGGGCTTCAGTGCCCCCCAAATTCTCATGAGCCTTCCAGCGCCCCCCTAGATCGCCTCACCACCTACCAGGGGGCGGTACCGCCCACTTTGAGAACTACTGCTGTAGATTATGTCCTTCCCTTTCGAAAATAATAAAAATACTGATAGTGGAATGAGAGTTGTGTGCCAACAGAGTCTCTCATATTAGCAAATAACAGGAAAATCTAGGGACCGTAAAAATACTGGGTTGTATGTTGCGGTTGCTACTGGTACATTCTTGTGGGATGGTTCTGGCTGTGGAAAAGCACAAAAGTTATGGGGGCTCTGCATGTATAGTTTTAATAAGGTTCTGTGAATGTCTAAATCTATGCTTTGGAATGCCTTCATAGTCTCAGTCCTGGGAGAGGAAATTCATGACCCACTTTTCTTGTTCAGGCACAAAAATAATGGATGATCATTAGTAATAGTTCCACATGGAATGGTTCTCTCGCCTTGTTCCAGGAATGCTAGATATTAATGTGTACTAAATCTATGCCTTTTCCTCTTCTGTTGAATGCCTTGATGCAAATTCCTTGAATTCATAAACCTTGTTGCTGTGATAACCAGAATAGGATTATCCCTAAAGATCTTAGAATCCTAAAATGGCAATTCTTATATCAAATGGGAGCATATCAAAGACTTACAAAAAATTTCCCAAAAATTTCAGAAATGTCACTGACCCACTTTTCTTGTTCAGGCAGGAAAATAGTAATCCTGATATTAGGGAGGGAATCAGGAAGGGAAAGAGGCCGGTATGATTCTATTCTTGGAGAGTCAAGAGCTGAGAGTTCAGCTGACCGACTTTCAGACACTTATGGAGCTGGATGGTTTCCTGAAAGCGCCTTGTTGATTGGTTCTTCCTCCTGCTATGGGGCATGGCAGCAGAGCACTCCAATTTATATGCATTGCCTAGCCTACCTAGCAGCAGCGTAATTAATGAGATAATGAAACTACTGCTAGATATTAATGTGTACTGAAAAATCCTACTAACACATATTTGCATTTCCATTTCATTTTTCTCATGCCTACAAATCATTTGTAGTAGTTTGCCACATAATATTTTCCCATTAAGTGTAAGGCCCTGTTTCTCAGCTGCCATCAAATGTGAAAATTTCCATAGAGTTTGCCATTAGCTATAATGAAGAAGGTGTTCCCCTACCCTCATCTCTCCCACCAAAGTAAAGTCCTCTTATCTTGATGGTTAACTATTGTAGAGCCCTCCTAGACACCTGTGTGAAATATAATGCAACTTATCTTCCCACCAGACACCAACCTCTGTATTCATGTCTGAATCCAAGCTTTGTAATATATAGTACCAAAACTGTATCCTGGCCACACGTTGCTGTGTCCCTCAGAAAACAGGAATTCCAGACATGAAACAATCTGGGCTAGGGAACACCTCACAAAGGTTTCCTGCAGGCAGGAAGAATCCAAGCTTTTAAGCTCCAAGGCTTTTCAAAGATAATCAAGGTGGGCAATTGCAATATTCACACCTGGCTCAAGTTGAAAAGAGTTCTTTTTCCCACCCTGGACCTTTTACGTATCTTTAATGAGAAGTCTCTCACAGGATTGTAAAACATCTGGGCGTCCCTTTGGGGAACATCCTTGGCGATGGCCAATTCTCTCACTCCGGAAGCGACCAGTAATTCCTCAAGGTTTGGGAGATAGGTTGTCCCCACAAATTAGGGTTGCCACATGAATAAGGGACGGGTACCTAAAATAGGGAATTTTCCACAAAAATAAGGGACATTTCATAAAAACTTGAAAATCATCAATTGATTCCTTATTTTTAGGTACCTGTCCCTTTTTTTAATCAAAAAGTGGCAACCCTACCACAAATAGATGGTACATTTTATTTATATAGAACTAGCTGTACCCGGCACGCGTTGCTGTGCCCTATTTAGGAGATGCAAGAAAGTCTGAGTATGTAAGGGTTGGAATTGTTGTTAGTTATGGTATTGTTCGGGCCCTGGCTGTGTCGTTGTGGGCTGTTCTGGTGGGTGGGATGTTGAAGTCCTGGGGAGTTGTTGGTGTGTGGTGTTGCTGGCGTTCTGCAGAACTTGTGGATATACAATGTTTTTTGTCTTTCCGTCTGCTGTGTTGATGTAGAGGTTGATGCTTGTGTGGGTGGGGTACTTTGGAAGTGAGTGGAGGTACTTGAAATCCCATTATCCATGGTGTGTCCTCCTCTGAACTGCAGTCGGATGGAGTGTGGGTCATGGGTGGCATTGTGTGCCAAGTTTGGTCTTTATCGGTCTTGGTTCTGGGCCACAGTGGTCTGTGGGGAATGATGGGTTTTGAAGTAGTACAAATCCCATTATCCATGGAGGTACTTCAAGTCCCATAATCCATGGTCCACCCTCCTCCAAACTGTAGTAGAATGTAGCATGGGTCATAGGGGCTCTGTGTGCCAAGGTAGGTTACTGTAAATTCAGGCCATACACAATGTCCCATGAGCTGAGGCCTAGTTAGGAACAGCAAGTTAATGAAGCCTTACTGTCAATTCAGGCCATACACAATGTCCAATGAGCTGAGGCGTAGTCGGGAGAATCAAGTTAATGAAGCCTTACTGTCAATTCAGAGCGTAAACAGCATTCCATTAAGTGAGGCCTAGTCAGGGAAATTAAGTTAATGAAGCTTTACTGTCAATTTTGGGCGTGGTCTGTGATTTGTAGGGGTGTACATTTTCTGTGGGAAGTGAATTGGTTGTTTGTGTTTGTGCCTCAGCCCTTTGCCTTATCCTCCTCTGACAGTTTATTATGGGTCGGAATGTTCATGTTGGCTGGCCAGTACAGGAGTTATGCAAATCCGCCCTTATTGGCAGCCAATCATGTTGTCAGAATGTAGAGGCTGGGAGAGTCGTTGGCAGCCCCGGAGGATGCTGGGAAATGTAGTTTTTTTAACTTGTTGTTTTGGGGACCTTTTAGGTTTTGGGGGGAAAGTTTCTTTGCTACAAACATACCTTGCTTGAGGCCTATTTCTGTTGGCAAGTTTGGTGTTTCTGCGTTGTAAGGTTTCTCTGTTTGGGACGGTCGGTCCATGACGGGAACCCCTTTATATAATAGATGTCTGCAGGTATGTGTGGCTCTGTATATATGTGTGTGTTTATGTTTGTGTGTGTGTGCATGCGTGTGCGCAGGCATGTGTGTGTATATGTTTATACATGTATATATGTGTGTTTCCTTCCCTTCCCTCCTTCCTTCTTCCCTCCCTTCCCTCCTTCCTTTCCTTGAGTATCATGAAAGGAGAGGAAGGAAGGATGGAAGGATGGAGGGAAGGTGGGAAAAAAGGAAAGGAAGGAAAGAAGGAGAAGGAAGGACACAGGCCCGGATCAGGCCCTTTTGGTGCTCTAGGGCCAAAGGCTCTGCCCCCCTGGCTCCGCCCCGCCCCACCCTTGGATCCTCCCTGCCCCCGCCCCGCCTCTGGCTCCACCCCGCTCCGCCCCAGCTCTGCCCCCAGCTCCTCCCCACCCCCGCCCTCGGCTCTGCCCCCAGCTCCTCGCCGGCTCCTCCCTCTCTCCTAAAGCCACTATGCCGGCCTGAGAAGCAGCCAAAATTGCAGCTTCAGGAGGGAGGGAGGAGCCATGGGGAGGCCCCGCATCGGCTCTGGGGGTGGGGCTTTCCTTCCTTCTCCTAGCGCCGGCGAGGAGGCAGGGTGGAGCCGAGGGTGGGGGCAGAGCCGAGGGGAGAAGAGCAAGGGAGGAGGGCGGCTGTGGATGGCGCTTACGCCACCGTGCGCATACGCCCTTTTTTTGATTATTTTTTGATATTTTTTGAAATTTTTTTTGGAATTTTAAAAAACTTTTTGGGGTCCGGACCTGCTGCCCCCCCAAAGGTGCCACCCTAGGCCATGGCCTAGGGTGGCCTTATGGGTAATCTGGGCCTGGATTGACATTTGAAAAGGAAGGATGAAAGGGAGGGAAGGAAGGAAGGAGGGAAGGGAGGCAAGGAAAGAAGCAAAAGAAGGAGAAGGAAGGGAAGATAGGGAGGGGGAGGGAAGGGAAGAAGGAAGGGAGAAAAGGAAAGGAAGGAGTGAACAATGCCTGTGTAACGCCCTTCTGCTTCTTGCAGAGCTTTCTGGGAATTGTAATCTGAATAAATATATATATACACACAGTATCTATAGCTATCTTTATATGTCTACCATGTGTATATCTAGATAACTACACAGAGACTATATCTATCTGTATGGGCCCTCCTTTCAAAGTTTCCTCACACATGCCAAGGAGATAAACATCTATATATGGGTAGTTGAGCCCAACTGAGGACCAACCCCTGAGGGGAAAAAGGGGGGTGGGGAAAGTGAAGGAAGCCATGCCCATAATGCACGGGATGCCACAACGACTTCCATCCCCTGGTATGGCTACCAATGGCTGTCAGTGGCAAGCCCCATCCACCACTTCCTTTTCTTCTCATGCACTGGGATGGGGAGTGGGACCATTTGCGCATTGACTATAAGTTATTTTTGGTTTTGGGAGATTTAAAGTTGTTTCTGTTGAATTTTAATTGTTTTTTTTTATTAAAAGGCATAGATTGGATTAGTGTGTTCTTTTTGGGCAAATTTGGTGACATTTAATCCAGCGGTTTTGTTGTTTACTTTGTCCTAAAAATTAACAGAGCATTACACACACACACACACACACACACACCAGTGTCTATATATATATATGGAGAGAGAGAGAGAGAGAGAGAGAGAGAGAGAGAGAGAGAGAGAGAGAGAGAGAGAGAGAGAGATTTGTGGAGACCAAAAGCATATAAATATCAAATGATGTTTATGGCAGATGTGGAACATAAGACAATAGCTCAATTAATTAAAATATTTTGAATACCGGCAATCCCCAAGTTGCAAACAAGATGGGTTCTGTAGGTTTGTTCTTCAGTTGAATTTGCATGTAAATTGGAATAGGTACATTTTCAAGTGTAACTCAACACACACACACACACACACACACAGGTTTTGACCATCTAGACCAGGGGTGGGCAATTGCCGGCCCTCCAGGTGTTTTGGACTTCAACTCCCAGAAATCCTAACAGCTGGTAAACTAGCTAGGATTTCTGGGAGTTGAAGTCCAAAACACCTGGAGGGCTGGCAATTGGTATAGGGAATGGTTAACACCCCTGTGGAATTTGTTTTGGTGTCTATGCCCCTGTTCAGAAGATTTCATTTCACTTTATGTCCCTGCAATAATTGGATTTTGAAAAATTGGTTTGTTGTAGAAACCAGTATTGGTGATAAAGCTTCAGTGGAGACACTGATAACTCTTTCAGGAGTAAATTTCCCTTCCAAGAGGCAGATTTCTCTCACTTACTCTTATCTCACCCTCATTTATAGCTATGAGTCATTTGTAACTATGAGATGTTTTTTAACTCGGGGACTGCCTGTACAGGTAACACTCTCTCACATTCCACCTTTACATTTAGACCTTTACACATCACTCATTAATTCTTAAACCCAAATGACTAGCTCTCTGAATGCTGATTCTCCCTTCACTCCTTTCTTCTTTCTCTGATTCTATCAGCTCTCATTCCATCTGCCATTCATCAACCTTATTCAAGTCATCTCAGACATTCCACCAATCACCACTCACCCTCAACATTCCATTCTTTTACCCCTTCCACAGCTGCTTACTTTATTACTCCAATGCATAATGCACACATAATGTAATTACCTTAATATATAGGGTATTTCGAAATGCCAGATCTAATTTCAAAGCAGTGTATTTCACAATTGAATGATGTTACAATTACACCAAAGGTTACAGTTTAGCAAGTCATCAAGTTTTGCTAACCATTCGGAGTTTTGGGATACGGTGCCATCTCTATGCAGATGACACCCAACTCCACTACTCTTTTCCATCGGATTCCAAGGAAGCCCCTCGGATATTGGACCAGTGCCTGGCCGCTGTGATGGTTTGGATGAGGAGGAACAAGCTGAGGATTAATCCCGATAAGACAGAGGTCCTCCAGGCCAGTTGTTCGTCTGATCGGGGTATTGGGTGGCAACCTGTGCTGGACGGGGTTACACTCCCCCTGAAGTCACAGGTCCGCAGTTTGGGGTTCTCTTTGGACTCAGCGCTGAGGCTTGATGCTCAGGTGTCGGCGGTGGCTGGGAGAACCTTCGCACAGTTAAAACTCATGCGCCAACTGCGACTATACCTCGTGAAGTCTGACTTGACCATGGTGGTCCACGCCTTGGTTACCTCTAGATTGGATTACTGCAATGTGCTCTACGTGGGGCTTCCCTTGAAGACGGCCCGGAAACTCCAACTTGTCCAACGCTCGGCTGCTAGATTAATAACCGGGGCAGGTTACAGGGGCGGTCGACCCTGTTTAAAGAGCTCCACTGGCTGCCGTTTACTTTCCGAGCCCAATTCAAGGTGCAGGTGATTACCTACAAAGCCCTAAATGGTTTGGGACCCGCCTACCTTTGTGACCGGCTCTCCACCCATGAGCCAGCCCAAGCCCTCCGCTCCTCAGGGGAGGCCTTCCTTTCGCCCCTGCCAGTCTCACAAACTCGGCTTGTGAGTACCAGGGAGAAAGCCTTTTCCTCTGTGGCCCCCCACCTTTGGAATTCCCTCCCGGGAGAGATCAGGAATGCCCCCTCATTGGAATCCTTCAGGAAACAACTGAAAACAGGTTCTTCCACCTGGCCTTCGGAGATTAAGCTCCCCAAATGCCCCCATTTCTGTGAGTCCTTTTCCCCCTATGTGACCTTTTGTGCCCAATGCTACTCCTAGTTCTCCCCCGAGTTTTTAAAATACCCTACATGTTCATACGGCCCGCCCTATTGGTTTTGTTTTTAGATTCACTTGTATTGTTGTGTCTCACAGATGTATTTTGTTGTGTTTATTGTTTTTATTATGTTTATTGTTTTTCTATGCTGTTGTATTTTATGATGTGTTGTTCGGGCACGGCCCCATGTAAGCCGCTCGGAGTCCCCTCCGGGGAGATGGATGCGGGTTTTAAATAAAGTTTTATTATTATTATTATTATTTTGAACGAGAAACAAATCTTTAAAAAAATAACCCCACAAATGAAGAATATCTCATTAGGGCTTATGTTGAGGGGGTTTGACATCGTGCAAATGACTGAGGCCAGGGGCTATTTGTGTGCTGGGAGAGGCATCGAGCGGCGATCATTTGAAATTCTATGCTCCATCCTTGCAAGTGGTAAGACTTTCATTCATGGGTGGTTCAGGTTGCAGAGATACAGCAAGTTCAAATCAGCTCCATCTTTAAGAAGCATCTTGTATATATAGTAAATTAAACACTAAATGTCCATGACATCACATTATCTCTCAGGCATTAATGAGGAACTTGCAACAATGAATTAGTTAGGTTTATGACTAAGTCAGATGGAAGAGACAGGCATGTAGCCGGGGGGGGGGGCAAGGGGGCTTCAGCCCCCCCCCGGAAATTCTCAGGGTGGTCTGCGAGAAGGCCTTACTGGTACATTATTTAAACTGTTATGTTTATTCATATCATGATCTGACCACCATGCTCATTATATCCCACATTAATGGGGTTATTGGGATAACAATACAAAAGGTTTGCTAGGGTAGACCCTCTTCCACCCAGTCTCAGCCCCCCCTGAACCAAACTCAGCCCCCCCAAATCAAAAATCCTGGCTACGGCCCTGGGAAGAGATTAATCTGAGAAAGGCAGGCTAGAGACATTTAAAAGCTTTCTCTACTACTGGAGGGAGAAGAAGTATCCCCCCCCTGTGTGTGTGTGTGTGTGTGTGTGTGTGTGTGTGTGTGTGTGAGAGAGAGAGAGAGAGAGAGAGAGAGAGAGAATAATAATTTTGTGGAAAGTGATCTTCTTAATAGGGAATTACAGCTAGAACCTCTGCACCTGTCATGATCCTTTCACTAATTATCTTGCAGATACAATCATTCATATCCACTCTGCTGTAAATGTCATGTTGAATGCAGTTCTTAGTGCCATCTAGCGACTGCTAGAGCAAATGTCTGTTGATATAACTGAGTATGTGAAAAGGCTGTTTGAGGTCCTCCAGGTCAGTTGCTCATCTGACCGGGGTATTGGGTTGCAACCTGTGCTGGATGGAGTCGCACTCCCCCTGAAGTCACAAGTCCACAGTTTGGGGGTCCTCCAGGACTCAGCGCTGATGCTTGATGCGCAGGTGTCAGCAGTGGCTGGGAGGGCCTTTGCACAATTAAAACTTGTGCACCAACTGCACCATACCTTGGACTTGTCGGACTTGACCACAGCGGTCCATGCCTTAGTTACCTCTAGATTGGATTACTGCAATCAGGGCCGTAGCCAGGATTTTGATTCAGGAGGGGCTGAGTTTGATTCGCAGGGGGCTGAGACTGAGGAGAGAGGGTCTACCCTAGCAAACCTTTTGTATTGTTATCCCAATAACCCCATGAATGTGGGATATAATGAGCATGGTGATCAGATCATGATATGAATAAACATAACAGTTTAAATAATGTACCAGTAAGGCATTCTCGTGGACCACCCTGAGAATTTCAGGGGGGGGGGGCTGAAGCCCCCTAAGCCTCCCCCCCGCTACATGCCTGACTGCAATGAGCTCTACATGGGGCTCCCCTTGAAGACGGCCCGGAAACTACAACTTGTCCAATGTTTGGCGGCCAAACTAATAACGGGGGTGAATTACAGGGAGCGGTCTATCCCCTGTTTAAGGGCCCATTGGCTGCCGCATTTTCCGTTCCCAATTCAAGTTACAGGTCATCACCTATAAAGCCCTTTAATGGTTTGGGACCCACCTAACTTCGTGACCGTATCTCTCTCCCATGAACCTGCCTGATCCCTCTGATCCTCGGGCAGGCTCTCCTTTCACCCTCGCATTATCTCAGTCCCGCCTTTGGGAACAAGGAGAGAGAGCCTTTCCCCTCGGTGGATCCCCTTTATGGAATACATTGCCCGGTGAGATTAGGCATGCCCCACCTTAGAAAGTTTTAAGAAGAATCTCAAAACCTGGCTTTTCTGTCAGCGCTTTGGAGATTAACCATATAATCTCATATTGCCATTAACCCTCAATAGTTGTGTTTAGTGCACCCTCCCTCCGGTATGAAGGTCCCTTTTCAGCTCCATCTAGAAGAGTTCCACCCTTATAAATAATCCGCTCCACAGCTATCTCACCCGCTGTTTTTATCTTTACTATTTTAATCTGTACATGCGGCCTGCTCATGGTTCTGTTTTACAAATGATTTTAGTGTAATTTTATTGGTTGTTGTATTCTTATAGTTTTATGTTTTTTGTAATTGATTTTGTTGTTGTTTCTGTTTTTGTTTTATTCATTGTATTGCGTTGCTGGGCTTGGCCTCATGTAAGGCTCCCTGAGTCCCCATTGGGAAGATGGTGGCAGGGTACAAATAAAGATTATTATTATTATTATTATTAATAGACACACTGAATTATGAAAACTTTACAAGAAGAGGTAGGCTTTTAGACACACCTTTCCTTTTCCTTCTTTTTTTGTACAAAAGCCTTTTATAAAGGGAGAAACTTTAATGCAAAATAAAGCAACTTTGCTTAGTAGCTTTAACACAAAAACAGATTGTTGTACAGTTCACCAATCTGTTCGTTTAGAGCAGGCATGGGCAAACTTTT
>JARBWK010000010.1:118212458-118249991 GCA_030556195.1 Anolis apletophallus
CGAGAGGAAGGAGGCGCGCCTTGTGGTTTTTATGACAATGTCTGCCCGGGGATTACAACTTACAGGAATACAGTGGCAAGCGCGCAATCCCCGGCCAGGCATTGCCGTGGAAACTGCAGCGCGTGCCTCCTTCTGCTCATCAACCCCGCCCACAGCACAGTCCTGTGTATCACCTCTTTCTTCCAACAAGGGCGTCCTTGCAAGCACACCATGCTGGGCCTGGCGCGGCGTGCCGCGAGTGGGAGGCGCTTTTCAAGGTGAGCCTTGCTTGTCCAGTGCAGTCCCCTTCTTTTTTCTGCTGCAGCTGTGGGGCGCCTTCCCGCCTATTTGGTGGGTTGCGTGAAAGGAGTTTAATTAAAGGTGCCTTTCACACAACCCCCACCCATGTGCCCACTCGCCAAACAGACGGGAAGTTTGCTTTGGACCCAGCTGAAGGGGATGCAAGGGATGATGACCCAGCTGAAGGGGATGCACAGGATGATGGGCTTGCATCCCCAACTGATAGTTTACAATGGGATGACACCTAGCCTTCTGCTTACTCAGACGATGAAGGCCAGAGAGATTCCAGACCAGAGGAATCTGATGACTCCTATGAGAATCCAGGAGGTTTCGGTTCTCAGGAACGTTTGTTGCTGCCAGATGCGGAGGAAGAAATGGAAACTGAAGAAGGAAGATGTTCCCAGGAAGATAGCGAGCCAGATGGCACTCGGCCTTCGAGGAGCTTCGACCGGAGGCGTAATATTGTGGCTACGCGACGAGATTGGAAACGAAGCCTGGAGAGGCGTTGGTCTCACAAAGGTGGGGATTAAATATGCTTTTTGTGGGAACGCTCCCCAGTTGGTCGCCCACGTCTTAGCTGGACAGACGTTCCGGTGACCTGCTGTTCCTTTCCTTGGAGCCATAGTTTGGCTTGCCTTGCCAAGAATCGCCAAGAAACCTTGTTTATTTCCACGTACCTTGGATTGCCTTGTTCTTCTAAGGACTAAGTTACCTTGCCTTGTTTCGCTTTGTTTTTATGGACCTTGCTTGTGAGAGATTCTTTGCTTTTTGGAACTCTTTTGGACATTGATTGCTTTTACCTTGGACTAATTGATCTTTACCTTTTTTGGACAATTTACCCTTTTCACCTGCTTTCTATTTGTGCTTAATAAACAGTTAATTGACATTGTCTGCGTGTGTGCGATTAAGGGGCAGGGCCAGGACCCGCGTTGTGACCCTCCCTCCCTCCGGGGCCTTTGTGCTTCAACTTCTGCCATTCCCAAGGGCTGGCCACGGAGGTTTTATTATTATTATTATTAACATTTTTTTGGTCCGTGATCTGCGCCCCCCCCCTCAGCTTGCGCCCCTAGGCCATGGCCTAGGTTGGCCCTATGGGTAATCTGGGCCTGTCTATTTGTATCATTGTTTGTCTCTTTTTTCAAGTGGTTAAATTGCATTTCTAAATGTTCATCTGAAGTTTTAAATTTCAGCAGTGTTAGAAATATGGGGACTAAAAGAAAATTTCACTACCAGAGGCAGAAAATTGGGATAGCACAATTCCACTTCTGCTGCTTTTTCTTTCTGTTTACTATTTCTCTTATTTACCCTCCTCCTCCTCTTTTAAAAATTATCCATAAATCGTTCTCTCCTTCCACCTCAATTTTTCTTCACATATATATTAAAACATAAAAGGTTACAGTTAAAATAGTAATAAACTGTCTGTGAAATAAAAACTATTTAAAATTTATTTATAAATAATATTAATATTAATACACTTTATTTATGTTCCGCCCTTCTCTCCTAGGGGATTCAGAGCATACTACAGCATTTACATGCACAGGAAAACATTCAACGACTTTACAATTATATATGAGACACACAAACATAAACAAAGGCATCGGCTTCTCCTTTCATTTCTGGCTCTGCGGAGGTGCTTTCTCGATTTTCAAGCCAAGGAGCCTGAGTTCTCATCTTCTGGTTGTGTGGCTGGCAAGATTGCTAGGAGCGTCTCTTTGCCTTTTCCCGCCGAAGCAGTACCTATTTATCTACTCACATTTGCATGTTTACGAACTGCTAGGTTGGCAGAAACTGGAGCCTCATCCTGTCTCGCGGATTCAAACTGCCAGCCTTCAGGCCAGCAGCCTCTAGGGTCCAAGGGTCTGCCTTTAATTGGGTGGACTCTTTCCACTGGAACCGCTGGCAATGAGTGGAATGGAATGGGACATCCTCTGAAAAATCACCACTTACGTGTGGAGTTCCTCAGGGGGCCATTCTATCTCCACTGCTATTTAACATCTATATGCGACCACTCGCTCAGCTAGTTTGGAGTTGTGGGCTGGAGTGTTATCAGTATGCAGATGACACCCAGGTCTTTCTATGGATGGATGGCCGACCGGACTCGGTTACTGATAACTTCACATCTTGCCTTGAGGCCGTAACAGTGTCAGCGTTGGTAGGCCGCCCAAATAACCACACTCACTCGGGTATTGAGGAAATGCTTTATGGGTCCTTAATCCACAGCAATAAAAACCGTACTAAAGCCTTCCCTCCAAAATCCCTGCTCAAAACTCCCCGAGCCCCTCCCCCCTCTGGCGAAGAGCCAATCCTTGAACAGATAACCCCGGAGCCCCACCCCTCTTGTCCTTCTTCGGCGGGAACTCCAACAGCTCAGCCCACAGTTATCCAACAACAGTTATCTACAGAAACAACATGGAACAAGGGAAACCAAAATGGCGACCGTGCCTCCGATCGATCCTCTTCCAAGATGGCGGCCGCGTCTTTGTCCATTGCGCTATCCCGCATTGGACAAGGCGCCGCTGACATAGCGCCCCCCTCCCGAAGGAGTCCACCGACCTGAGGGAAAAGAAGCAAAGCATTTTCAGGGCCCTGGCTTGTCCGGGAAGGCCCTGTGAAACCTTTTGACTAATCTGGGGGCCTTGACATGTTCGGCTAACACCCACTCTGGCTGCAAGTCTTTGGAAAGCCACTGCACAAAGTATTGAAGTTTGCCCCTAAGCCTTTTATTTATTATTTATTTATTTATTATTCGGGTTTCTATGCCGCCGACTCCCTGAGGCTCGCGGCGGCTCACAGGAACCGAAGGTACAACTACACACAAGCAATGCGATAAAACATCTAAGACAATTAAACAGTTAAAACAGCAAAGTACAAAACCCCCAGGTACAGTTCAGAAATTAGATAGCGTGACACCCCAGGACAGCGGCTAAAGCGGAACATGGGCAGGACCTACTCACCGAAGGCCTGCTTAAACAAATAAGTTTTGCAGGCGCGTCTAAACGGGAGCAGGTCCTTTATAGCCAGCGTTCCAGCCGGGAGGCGTTCCACAGTGTAGGAGCTATAACGGAGAACGCCCTCCGGCAGTAGATGTCAGTTTAGCCGATTTCGCGAGGGTATCTCTAACAAATTAGCATCCTCGGAGCGTAGTGATCTCGGGGGACAGTGTGGGGTGAGTCGGTCCCTCAAAATACGCTGGCCCCAGGCCATGCAAGGCCTTAAAGGTAAGAACCAACACCTTGAAGGAGATCCGGTGCTCGATTGGGGAGCCAGTGCAGATCCTGCAAAACAGGTGTAATGTGGCGGCCTGCTGGGGTTCCAGACAGGAGCCGGGCGGCAGTGTTCTGCACCAACTTGAGCTTCCGGTCGCCGACAAAGGAAGGCCAACGTAAAGCGTTACAGTAATCCAGCCTTGACATGACCGTAGCTTGGATCACCGTGGCCAGGTCATTCCGGGAGATATAGGGGGCCAGCCTCCGAGCCTGTCGCAGATGAAAAAAAGCAACCTTGCTGACCGCGGAGACCTGGGCCTCCATGGTCAGCTGGGAGTCCAGATGGACCCCCAGGCTCTTAACGGAAAGCGATGGGCATAGCGCCACACCGTCCAGAGTCGGAAGCTGGACATCTACACCACCCGAGCGGCCCGACCACAAGATCTCCGTCTTCGCCGGATTCACCCTCAACCTACTGGCTACTTTTAGAGTCTAAAATATCCTTGAGCTCAAAGTGGGTATGTTCCCCGATCATGATCGAGGCTGGGGCGCTCCCCTGTGGAGACCACTTGCGGTGGGTTACTGCCTTTTTAAGCAGGCTAACGTGGAACACCGGGTGCACCTTGCGCCACGTGTGGGGGAGGTCTAGCCTAAGGGTGACCGGGTTGACCACTTCAGTCACCCGTAGAGGGCCAACAAACTTGTCCGCAAACTTGCGGGAGGGCTGGGTCGATCGCAGGTGCTTAGTGGAGAGGTATACCATGTCTCCTGCCACATAGGTTGGCTGTGGCCCTCTCTTTTTATCTGCATGCGTTTTGTAGTCTTCTCTGGCCTTCCTCAGCGTCCGTTGGATCTCTGGCCAGGCTGCGGCAACCCGAGCGCCCCAGGACTCGGGGGTGCAAGGCGGAGGTGCAGAAGTGTCAATAGCTGGGAAGGGCAGGAGGTCCCGCCCACCCACGGCCCGGAACGGAGACACCCCGTGGACGCGTGGTCGGTGTTGTTATAGCAGTATTCTGCCACATCCAACAGGTTGGCCCACTGGTCCTGCTGATACGTGGAGAAGCACCTCAAGTACTGCTGGAGCGTCCTCTGAACTCTTTCGGTCGCTCCGTCTGTCTCGGGATGGAATGCCGTACTCAACGCCCGTTGGGTCCCCAGGGCGGCCAGGAACGCCTTCCAAAATTTCGCAGCGAACTGCGGGCCGCGGTCACTTATGACCCGACGAGGGCTACCATGCAGGCGAAATACATGATGTATAAAGAGTTTGGCCAGCTCCGGTGCCGTTGGCAGTCGTCGCAACGGCACAAAGTGGGCCTGCTTGGAGAACAGGTCCACTATCGTCCAGATGGTGGTGAACCCCCCGCTCTCCGGGAGGTCCACTACGAAATCCATGGCTATTTCTCTCCATGGTTCTGCAGGGTCAGCTACTTGCTGCAATAGGCCCGTGGGGCGTCCCACCTTCGTTTTATTCCTGGCGCATACGTCACACTCGTCGATGTATTGTTTTGCGTCCCTCCTCATCATCGGCCACCAGAACTGCCGGGCGAGTAGCTTCAGCGTCTTTGAGAGCCCGAAGTGTCCTGCCATGAGCGTGTCGTGCCCTATTTCTAGGACCTGTGCCCTCAGGGCCTCGGGGACGTAAACCTTGGTTCCCTGGCTCCAAATGCCGTCATTCTCTTCCAGGCCTTCCGGGTGCCGGACCAGCCATTCGTCTGTGCGGGACGCTGTCTTGATCTGGTCCAGGAGAGGCCTTGCCAGCTCTCCGGCGGTGGGCTTTGCCTTGACTGTTGCCCGGTGTGGCGGCGACCAAACCCAGTTGTGGTTTAGAGAATACGGTTCCCATCTCTCCTGGGGCCGAGTAGTCCGCATCAGGCATGCGCGAGAGAGCGTCCTCTACGACATTTTTCGGGCCCGGGATGTATCTTAACTTAAAATTGAATCTGCTAAAGAACTGGGCCCATCTCAGCTGCTTAGCGTTCAGTCTCTGGGGGGGTCTGCAGGGCCTGCAGGTTCTTATGATCTGTCCAAACTTCGAAAGGGACCGGCGTTCCCTCCAGGAAGTGCCTCCAATGGGCCAGCCGCCGCCCGTTTGGCAATCGACTCCTTCTCCCATACGTGCCATCTTTTTTCCGTTTGGGTGAACTTCTTGGAGAGATAAGCGCATGGCCTCAAGTGGCCTTCTTCATCCGGCTGGAGGAGGACTGCTCCGTATGCCGCCTCGGACGCGTCACACTGCACTGTGAAGGGCCTGCTCATCACCGGGTGAATCAACAGGGGCTGGCTGGTGAATTGCCGCTTGAGGTTCACGAATGCCTCCTGACACTGTGGTGTCCATTGAAGTTTGGCGCTAGGGGTTTTGGTCTTCCTGGTTTCTCCCAACCCCTTAGTTTTAAGCAGGTCTGTTAGCGCTAAGGTAGTCTCTGCAAAATTCGGGATGAATTGCCGGTAGAAGTTCGCGAATCCCAGGAACCCCTGCAGCTGTCTCCGCGTGCGGGGGGCTTCCCATTCCAGGACGTCTCGCACCTTCGCCGGGTCCATCGCGATGCCTCGTGTGGAGATGCGATATCCCAAGTAGTTCAACTCGGTCTGATGGAACTCGCATTTGGACAACTTGGCGTATAGCCGATTGTCTTTCAGCCTCCTCAGGACTTCCCGGGTCAACGCCACGTGCTCTGTACGGGTCTCTGTGTAGATCAGGACGTCGTCCAGGTACACGATGACCCCCTTGTACAACAGGTCTCTGAGGGCCTCGTTGATCAACTGTTGAAAGATTTTTGGCGCCCCCTTTAGGCCGAAAGGGGTGACTAAAAACTCGAAATGGCCCAAGTGACAGTTGAAGGCCGTCTTCCAGCAGTCCTCTGGCTTGACCCGGATTCTATAAAATGCCTCTCGAATGTCTAGCTTAGTGAACAGCCTGGCCTTCCCCAGCTGGGCCAGGATCTCGGACATCAAGGGGAGGGGGTACGGATTCGCCGAGCTGATGGCGTTTATCCTCGGTAGTCCACACAGAGCCGGAGACTCCCATCCGCCTTGGGGCGGAAGAGCACGGGGCCGCCAGTGGGCTATCTGAGTGTCTAATAAAGCCCCTGGCCAGGTTTTTGTCTATGAACTCCCTCAGCGCCCTTTTCTCCGGCTCCGACATTGCATACATCTTGGGTTTGGGGAGTGTCGCCCCCTCTTCTATCTTAATGGCACAGTCCATGGCGTGGGGGGGGGGTGGCAGTTCATCGCATTCCTTCTCGCTGAACACCTCAGCCAGCTCCCAATACTCCTGCGGTACTCCTGCCACTTGGGCGAGCCCAGCTCCTGCCGTATTAGGACTCCCTCCTTCTCCTGGGTATTCTATCTTAGCCTGAACCTGGCCATCTCTGAAGCGCACCTCCCCTGTCTTCCAGTTGATCTTTGGGTTGTGGGTTTCCAGCCAGGGGCTGCCTAAAATTAAGGGTTGGTTGGCCATCTCGGAGATCACAAAATCGATGCGCTCTCTGTGGGCCCCTATCCGCACCTCTAACTCCCCGGTCTTTTTAGTGGCTGGCGCCCCGTTGGCGAAGGACCCATCCAGCTGTGCGAACAGGATCGGGGCCACTAGCTCCCGGGGGGTCACCCCTAGCTGGGCTGCTAAGCCAGGGGACATTAAGCATCGGGTGCACCCACAGTCTAGCATGGCGTTAGCCTCGGTCTCTTGGCCGGTGGCAGGGCGAAACGTGAGAATTCCTCCACTGGGAGGCTCCGACTCACCGCCCTGGGAAGGTGAGATCTGCCGCCGGGCGCTCACGGCAGATCGGGCTTGTTTTCCGCCGACCCTTCTGATCCGCTCTCCTCCGCGCCTCTCCCGTAATCTCCTCCACCCCTCGGGTTGGCTGGCGCTCGGGCCAACTCTCTAGCCGCCGCTCCCTTGGCCTTGGTCGTCTTCGGTGTCCCGGGGGTCGGGTCCGGACCCTTCTCCCCCTTTGCGGCGGGCGGCCTCCTCGGGCATTCGACCGCCCGGTGCCCCTCTCGGCCGCAAGCGAAGCAAGCGCCTCTCCGCGGTCTATTTGCGTCTCGACTTGGCGACCTCCGCCGGGTTGGCGACCTCCGGGCCAGCCCCGTTCGTATGGTTGGGGCCGGGTCGCGTGTTCGCGGCGCGTCTCGGTGCCTCCTGGGTGCCGTCTCCCGATCGCACTCCACTTGGCCGGCCAGGTCAATCCATCCCTCCAGGGTGTCTGGGTTTCTGCGGTTCAGGGCCCAATCTAGGGTCTCTCTCCTCAGCCCTGCTTTAAAATAGTCTAATTTGGTCGCCTCTGACCAGTCACGGATTTTTCCGGCAAGGGCCTTGAACGCCAGGGCGTACTCGGATACCGCCCTCGACCCCTGGTAGATCCGCTTCAATTCTGCCTTTGCTTTCGCTTCCGCGTGGGTCTCTGAACCGCTGCTGCAGCGCCTTCAGGAAGGCCTCAAGACCCCTAAGCTCCGGGGCATCGGTCTCGGTCATCTGGACCAACCAGTCGGCTGCAGCGCTTTTCAGGTTGCTTCCCACGGCTCTCACTTGGGCCGCCTCGGAGGGGAACGAGTCTCCGTAGTCTTCCATAAAATTACGGACATTGGTGACAAAAAAAGAAAGGTGGCTTGGGTCTCCATCGAACTTGACCTTTAAGTCTCTCCGGTGGCCGCTTCCCTCCAGGGTTCGGTCGCTTGGGCCCAGGTTAAAGGTGGAAGCTCCCCGGGTGGGGGTGAAGTCGGCACCGGCCCCTCCGAAGCGACCCTGCCGGACAGCGGTCTCTCTGGCCTTCGGGTCGCATCGCTTGAACGCCCCTCCGTACCTCGATCTTTCTCCGGTGGGGTCCCCATGCGTCCATCCGCCTCTGCATCATTCCCATCTGCTGGCGGATGTCGGCTATGGCTCTGGCCATCTCTCCCATCATCTCCTCCATCCGCTCGCCCCGACTCGTGCCTTCCACTGGGGCCTGACCGGCTCCCTCCCCGGCCCTGGGGCTCCCCTCCTCCGCCGCGTCACCTTCTCGTCCCACTGGAGGGAAGGAATCGCGGCCTCCTGGTCGCCTGCTCCGGAGACGATTACAGGCCTCTCCCCCTCCAGGCCTCCAGCCACCTCACCGAGGATCCCATCTTTCACCTCCTCGGATCCCAGCCGGCGAGGCACCACGCGGGTTCCTGGGGGTCTTCTTCCCTTCCGCTATACATCTCAGGGGGTCGCAGTCGGATCAGCTCACGACGGCGATTCAGGTTGTGAGTACGGTTTTTGTGTCAGCGTTGGTAGGCCGCCCAAATAACCACACTCACTCGGGTATTGAGGAAATGCTTTATGGGTCCTTAATCCACAGCAATAAAAACCGTACTAAAGCCTTCCCTCCAAAATCCCTGCTCAAAACTCCCGAGCCCCTCCCCCTCTGGCGAAGAGCCAATCCTTGAACAGATAACCCCGGAGCCCCACCCTCTTGTCCTTCTTTCGGCGGGAACTCCAACAGCTCAGCCCACAGTTATCCAACAACAGTTATCTACAGAAACAACATGGAACAAGGGAAACCAAAATGGCGACCGTGCCTCCGATCGATCCTCTTCCAAGATGGCGGCCACGTCTTTGTCCATTGCGCTATCCCGCATTGGACAAGGCGCCGCTGACAAACAGGTTGGCTGCATTCCAGTAGACTGAGGGTGAATCCAGCAAAGATAGAGATCCTGTGGCTGGGTTCTCCTGGATTAGATGAGGTTAGGTTGCCCACCATAGATGGTGAACCTCTCTCCCCAGCTATCACCCAGCTATCACACAGTTCCTGTGTCGTCTAGGAACCGCAGCTGCAGCGGTTCCTAGACGACACAGCTGGACTTGATCCCTTCCAGTCCGGCTTCCGTATTGGGCATGGGACGGAGACCGTGCTTGTCGCCATTACAGACCAACCGCCGCCAGCTGGACCAGGGTGGATCAGCACTGCTTGTCTTGTTAGATCTGACAGCAGCGTTTGACACTGTAGATCACGCACTATTGACCCACCGTTTAGCCGCTTCCGGGGTTGGGGGGACTGCTCTTAAATGGGTGGCCTCCTTCCTCCGGGACCGGGGACAACGTGTGGAGGGGGGCGGGGAGGTCTCCGGGAGACGCCCACTTGATTGTGGGGTCCCCCAGGGGGCCATCATCTCCCCCTTATTATTCAATGTTTATATGCGCCCCCTGGCCCAGCTGGCCCGTGACTTTGGTCTGGAGTATCATCAGTACGCTGATGACACCCAGCTTCTGCTGAGAATGGACGGCAGGCCGGACTCCGTCCCCCGATTGTTTCCATCTATGCCTCGAAGCCGTGTCTGGTTGGCTGCGTGCCAGCCGGCGGAAGGTGAATCCATCGAAGACGGAGAGCCTGTGGCCCGGTCGGCCTGGACTGGGTGGGTGCCGGTTGCCTACCCTGGACGGCGAGCGGCTTAACCCATCACCGTCAGTTAAGAGCTTGGGAGTTGTGTTGGACTCCTCGCTGACCATGGAGGCCCAGGTCTCTGTGGTCAGCAGGACGTCATTTTATCACCTCCGACAGGCTAGGCGACTGGCACCCTACCTGTCCAGGGACGACCTGGCCACGGTAATCCAAGCGACGGTCATCTCGAGACTAGACTACTGTAATGGCCTCTACGTTGGCCTTCCCCTGTCGACAATCCGGAAACTCAAGCTAGTGCAGAATGCCGCGGCTCGCTTGCTAGCAGGAGTGCCGGCAAGAGAGCACATCACACCTATTCTCCGGCAACTGCACTGGCTTCCTATTGAGTACCGGATTGCCTTCAAGGTGTTGGTTTTGACCTTTAAGGCCCTGCACGGCCTAGGGCCTGCGTACCTGAAGGACCGCCTTACCCCGTACGTTCCCCCGAGATCACTGCGCTCAGATGAGCAGAATCTGTTGATAATTCCATCAGTCCGCTCCTGCCACCTGTCAACGACTCGACAAAGGTCTTTCTCCGTGGCAGCACCAGTACTCTGGAACGCCCTCCCGGACAGTACCCGAGCCATCTCGGAATTGGGCCCGTTCCGGAGGGCATGTAAGACGGCCCTTTTCGGGCTGGCCTTTAATTAGGCATACTGGATCAAAAACCTTGATTTATGTCCTCTGAATCTGTGCTCTGACAATGTACCTGGTTTTAAATGTGGTTTTATGTTGTATGCTTTTATTGATTGTAGGGCCGCATGCTGACATGTAGCAACATGCCGCCCATGTATTTTTCTTTGCTGTGATCCGCCCCGAGCCTGCTGGGAGGAGCGGAATACAAAAGTGAAATAATAAATAAATAAATAAATAAATAAAAGCCTTGGTGTCATTTTTGACTCGGTATTGACAATGGAGGCCCAGGTCTTTGCCATCAGTAAGTCGGCCTTTTTCCATCTTCGGCAGGCTAGGCAGCTGGTGCCCTACCTGTCTGGGGATGACCTGGCCTCAGTGGTTCATGGCACAGTAACCTAAAGACTCGACTGTTGTAATGCCCTTTATGTTGTAATGCCCTTCCCTTGTCGGTGACCCGGAAACTTCGACTAGTACAGAATGCGGCGGCCAGACTCCTCATGGGAACCCCCGTGAGGAATGATATAACACCTGTTCTATACCGACTGCACTGGCTTCCGGTCGAGTTCCGCCATATTCACAAGTTGCTAGTTCTAACCTTTAAGGCCTTGCATGGTCAAGGGCCGGCATACCTACGGGAACGCCTTTCTCCGTGTCAACCCTTGAGATCACCTTGATCAGACCATCAGAATCTATTACAGGTCCCAGGCCCGGCGTAGAGCTTTTTCGGTGATTGCCCCATCACTTTATTATTTATTTATTTATTTATTTATTTATTTATTTATTTCCATCATTTCTACCCCGCTTCTTCTCAACCCCCGAGGGGGGACTCAGAGCGGCCTAATAACGGCAACGATTCCATGCCACATAGTATACATATAATAAAAGCATACAGTTAAGAATAAAATACATTAAAATACAGCTAGAATTAAAATACATTAAAATATAATTAACATTAAAATGCATCATGTACATTCACAACAGTTAAAACAGTATTCCATCCATAAGTATTAGGTCTTGTCCACCAGATTGCCATCTCAATCCAATCAAAGTGCCGTATTGTGCTAAAGTGCAAACGCTTGGTCCCATAACCACGATTTCACTTTTTTTCTGAATGCCAGGAGGGATGAAGCTGATCGAATATCAATAGGGAGTGCGTTCCACAGACGGGGAGCCACCACCGAGAAGGCCCTATCCCTCGTCTCCCACCAACCGCATTTGAGATGTAGGCGGGAGTGAGAGCAGGGCCTCCCCGGATGATCTTAAGGTACAGGATGGGACGTAGCGGTTGATGCGTTCAGACAAGTAAGCTGGGCCAGAACCGTATAGAGCTTTAAAGGTCAAAACCAGCACTTTGAATTGAGCTCGGAATTGGACAGGCAGTCAATGGAGCTGACACAACAGGGGGTGGTATGCTCCCTGTATGTAGCTCCCATTAGTAGTCTGGCTGCCGCCTGTTGGACTAATTGCAGTTTCCGAACTGTCTTCAAAGGCAGCCCCACGTAGAGTGTGTTGCAGTAATCTATTCGGGATGTGACCAGAGCGTGGACGACCGTAGCCGGATCAGACTTCCCAAGGTACAAGCGCAGCTGGCACACGAGTTTTAACTGTGCAAAAGCTCCCCTGGCCATCGCCGAGACCTGGGGTTCCAGGCTCAGTGATGAGTCCAGGATCACTCCCAAGCTGCGAACCTGCATCTTCAGGGGGAGGGTGACCCCATCCAACACAGGCTGTAACCCTATGCCCTGTTCGGCCTTTCGACTGACCAGGAGGACCTCTGTCTTGTCTGGATTCAGTTTCAATTTGCTAGCCCTCATCCAGTCCGACACAGCAGCCAAGCACTGGTTCAAAGTCTGGACAGCCTCCTTGGTGACAGGTGGGAAGGAGTGACAGATCTGGACGTCGTCTGCGTACAGATAACACCTTACTCCGAAACTCCAAATGATCTCTCCCAGCGGTTTCATGTAGATGTTAAATAATAATGTTTGGAACGCCCTCCCTCCTTACTTCATAACCACCCATGATCTAAAACAGTGTTTCCCAACCTTTTTTGAGCCGCGGCACACTTTTAACATTAAAAAAATCCGGGGGCACACTACCAACCAAAATGACACAAAATGACACTGTAACACAGAAAAGAACGGCTGGGGGATGGTGAGCTGCTGGGAGCAGCTGCTGGGAATGCCGAAGCCAGGGGAGGAGTCAGGCCACAACATGCCCCGCCCCCTCCCCGGCTTCAGTTCTCCCACAGCTTCGCCAGCCTTGAGGGGGCAGTGCCAAGCCAGCATTGTTCTGGCTCTGCCACCGCTGGCTTGGCACTGCCCCCTCAAGGCTGGCGAAGCTGTGGGAGCGCTGAAGCTGGGGGAGGGGGCAGAGCCAGGCCGCACCATGCCCCGCCCCCTCCCCCCGGCTTCAGTTCTCCCACAGCTTCGCCAGCTTTGAGGGGGCAAGCCAGCATTGTGCTGGCTCTGCCATCACTGGCTTGGCACTGCCCCCTCAAGGCTGGCGAAGCTGTGGGAGTGCTGAAGCCGGGGGGAGGGGGCGGAGCCAGGCTGCGTCATGCCCCCTCCCCCTGGTTTCAGCTCTCACAGAGGAGGAGCATGAGCGGTGGACGGGCTTCAGTCGGCGGGGCTCCTCCTCCGCGCGGCTTCAACAAGCAAGGGGCGAGAGTCATGGCGGGAGTCATGGCAGATTGGAGGCTGGTTGGGGAAACGGCCGAAGGAGGCAGTGCCCCGGTCCCTTCTTTTTTTTCTTCACCACCACCCGTCCCTTCCTCCTCCTCTCCCAAGCAGCAAGAGTTCAACAGGAGGAGGGGAAGGAAGGGGGCAGAGAGCTTTCTCGCGGCACACCTGATGCTCGCTCATGGCACACTAGTGTGCCACGGCACACTGGTTGAGAAAAAAGTGATCTAAAAGACTTTTGCACAGCTTGTAAAACGTGGCTGTTTGAGAGGGCGTTCGGCAGAGACTGTTAATTGTTTTTATATGATTTTAGATGCTAATTGTTTTTAGATGTTTTAAATGTTTTAGGTTTTTTTTTTTACTGTAAATTGCCCAGAGCCAGGGCCGTAGCCAGGATTTTGATTCGGGGGGCTGAGTTTGGTTCGGGGCTGAGACTGGGTGGAAGGGGTCTACCCTAGCAAACCTTTTGTATTGTTATCCCAATAACCCCATTAATGTGGGATATAATGAGCATGGTGATCAGATCATGATTTAAATGCACGTAACAGTTTAAATAATGTACCAGTAAGGCCTTTTCGCGGACCACCCTGAGAATTTCGGGGGGGGGGCTGAAGCCCCCTTAGCCCCCCCTGGCTACATGCCTGCCCAGAGCCATCTGGGATGGATGATTAATAAATCCCAAAATAAATAAAATAAATACATAAATAAATAAAGCTCCATTACTTCCAGAATGAAGAAGAACCAAGAACGGAAGAGCCTGCAGCAACAGTAAGAGAAGTTTGGGGATAGGAATGGGGGTGCTAGAGGGTAGAAAGGTACTGCCATCCCTCCTCCTTAAGGTGCCTGAGTTGGGGAACATGGGATAGCTGTGGGGATATCCCATATCAGATTTCAAAATGGCTGTCCTCACAGTCCCAGCACCAGGAAAGGTTTGAATCTTGCTAAGGAATACAGACTTTTTAAAAACGTGGGGTCAGGACAGATGGAGTAATTCAATCGTAATAACCTGTGTGCATTGTATTAATGCACTAAGCTAATGTAATACTTGCTGCACTGCAATATCAAGCAGTATGGATGTGGCATCAGAGGTGGTTTTGTCAGTTTCTTTTCTCGAAATATAGTCTACAGCAGTGTTTCTCAACCAGTGTGCCGGGGCACACGAGTGTGCCATGAGTGATCATCAGGTGTGCCGTGGGATATTGGAACCTCCAGGAAAGGGGGGGGGGGAGTCTAGTGTGTTGTAGTATAAAAACCCTAAGAAACCTACCACGATAAAATTGCAAACACCCCCCCCCTCTCCACCCGTTGTCTTCTTGGTCTCTCCCTCTCCATGCATTGGGAAGGCCTGCCTCCCTTTCCCAAATAGAGACCTCCTCTTGCCTCCCCCGGGCCTAATGCTGGATGGTTCAGTCCAGCACCGGCCCCTCCCCTCCCTCCGCCCCCTCCTCCCCGGTGCACGGGAAACTGCTCTCGGCCTCCCTCCGGCTCCCTGCCCGCCGCCGCCTTCCTTCCTACCTGCTTCACCAGCCCTGAGATACCCACCCGGGCTGCCCCGCTGACCCCCGAGGAGCTGCGCAGATGGTGAGTGAGGCTCCTTCTCCCCACGACCCCAATTCAAGCCTGGCAGGGAGGGAGGGGGCAACCTAAGTGAGAGGGAGACTGCTGGTCTTTCGAGCCCCCCCCCTCCAGAAACTGTAACTCCCAAATGTCAAGATCTATTTTCCCCAAACCCCATCTGTGTTCACATTTGGGCATATTGAGTATTCATGTCCTGATCCAACATTGTTTGAGTCCACAGTGCTCTCTGGTCCACAGTGCTCTCGGATATAGGTGAACTACAACTCCGAAACCCAAGGTCAATGCCCACCAAACTCTTATAGCATTTTCTCTTGGTTATGGGAGTTCTGTGTGGGAAGTTTGTGTCTTTCTGCCATTCCTGCCAGGATATCTATATTGTGTTCATCGAAACATTCCCAGGTTTCACACTGAGTGTATAAATACATTTACAAACATATTAACTATATGTATTACTGTGTTAGAGTGTCATTTTGTGTCATTTTGGTGCAAATGTAAAAAGTGTGCCACGGCTCAAAAAAGGTTGAAAAACACTGGTCTACAGCACTGGTTATTTGTTCAAATAGTAACCATCAAAGTACTAACCAAAGCTGCTTAGATGAGACAGGATCTGGAGACTTTAAAAACAGACCAGACACCTGGTCTGACCATCCACTGGCTTCTCTGGATACATAACCCCTTAGTGCCAGGGTGAGAAGAACAACTCCATGCTTAATTACTATTAACTCCATGCTTAATGATGATGGCTCAGGTATGTGCCTGACCTTTAGAGCCACCCTTACGTATGTTAAATACATCACTGTTTTTCACAAACAAAAAGGGGGAAAACCTCAAACCTCAAAAGGAAGTGATTTTGAAACAACAAGTGCAGTTTTGCAAATGTCTTCCCTATGTGATGTATACACATATTCAGAGAGGTGTATTGTTTACACAAGCCCTATCAAGTCCAGTGATATTTTACAAATATCCTTAGTGGGATATAAGGAAACATTATCAGGAATTAAGTAATGGCACGGGCAGTGAGGTCAGCAACATTTTAGAAAGCATCAGCAGTCCTATAAATAACCTTTTTATTGAGGTTATTGTTACAAAGGTCAAACAGCCTTCTGGAAGATGTTCTTTAAACCTTTCATAAACATTTATTCATAAGGAAAATAGAATCGAACCGGAGCAAACTGATATTTCTTTGATAACAAGGTTGTAAATATCTCATTCAGGTATCGCTACAATTAGCCAGTGACAGTGTCACTGACATTTGACATTTCTTTACATTCATAACAGAGCCCTGCTGAGTTTATATACCAGAAGGGTTTGATGAACAAAAAGAGCAGTTTACTCCAAAGTATCCACAGTGAAGATCTGTAAGTCCTCTTTTTAAATATTATCTATAATATTTTCACTCTGCAGTCTATTTATGGGGCTTTGCTTTTTTGACTTTTGTAACTTTTCTATTTGGCTTCTAAATGACTCAAAGGCAGGGGTGGGCAATTATTTTTTCCAAGGGGCCACACGAGAGCCAAAAAATATTATGGAGGGCCACACCTAAAGGCTGAACTACATTCTAATCTACATAATTTATTTATTTATTTACTATATTTACTATATATTACACATCATTAATATTAACATATTAATATATCAAGAAATATTCATATATTATTAGTATTAATATCATAATTATTATATTATAGTATATTTCTTCTTCGAGAGCTCTGTGAATGCACACTTATGAAGTTTGCGCGCCAGCGCGGGCTTCCCAACGGAAACTTTTCCAGTTTGAAACTTTTTGGCGGTAGCTCCGCCCAGCCAACCCGGAGGGCATAAAAGGCGCCTCCAGCGCCCACGCCATTCCTTTGTTTTCCGCCACTTGGGCAACATCGAAATACGGCTGGTTGTGTGAGCATAGCATGTCCACAACCAGTTTCAAAAGGTGTTTATCCTGCGGTAGCAAGATCCCGGACTGTGACACTCACGTGCCTTCGGTGTCTCGGGAGGGACACGTCGTTCCTGCCTGCCGGCACTGCCAGGCCTTCTCGACCGCCACTCGAAGAGCGAGAGCCCGCAGGCTTCAGGCCTACCTCACGGAGCGTGCTCTCTGCCCTCCACAGATGGCGACGGCTGTCCCATCTGCCTCCTTGGGATCCGAGGCGGCTGCTTCGGTTCCCGCTGCGTCGACCGCTCGCCCGGCTGGGAAGCGTCCGCACAAGAGAAGAATACCACCAAGTCTGTCTCCTCGAAGACTTCGAAGACTTCGGTGTCGAAGAGGCCCTGCACCGTAACCACCGAAACGGTCCAGCTGCCTCCTCCTCGAAGAGCATCGACAAGCTCAATGGCGTCGGGCCTCTCCCAGAGGTCGGCCATCTCGAGGACTCCCTCCGATCGGGCTATGGAGATAGCTTTCCGGAGGTCGAGTGAAGAAGCCCGTAGAGCCCAGACCAGAGGCCTGGTTCCTGTGACTCCGGCAAGTCTCTGGAGGCTGCCTGCCTCCTCCCTCACCACCGGCGCAGGACGCTGACGTCATCGTCTTCAGTCTCCTGCCCCGACTCTTCGCCTGTCCCTGTTCTCGCTGTGGAGACAGGGGTAGAGCATCATGTGTCGCCAGAGAACTCTGCCCAGACCGTCGTCCTCCCCCCTCCGGGACAGACCTCGGTTCGACAACTGTTTATAACCGCCAGACAAAGGCAGGCAGACCACGAGGCTCGCCCTGGCCCCGCCAAGCGAACACCTCCTCCTGTGTCGTCAGAGATGCCGAACATCCCGTCGACGTCCAGGTCGCCTCCACAATCACAACCGCCGGTGATCCCAGATACGGTCCAGCCTTGGTCGGGAGAGATGGAGGATGGCGAGGTCCCTCGATCGATAAGATCAGGATCCATCCTGTCCTCAACATGGACAGAACGCCTCCCATACGGGCTGTGACGCCGAACCCTCCTCTTCGCCGACGGACAACGTGAAGGCCTTCGGGAGCAGATGGGCCGGATGGCGAGATCCCTGGGGATGCAAACCTATGTCCCCACGAGGTCCAGCGCTTGCCCAGTGTTCAGACGGGTGCAGATCGAAGATGCGGCCCAACCGCACCTTCCTATGCTAGAACCGCTGGAGGAGGCGGTCAAGGTATCATGGGCAACTCCGTCTACCATCCCTCCTACGTCAAGTCGCATCGAGGCATGGTATAAGATAGACGAGAGGGAGAGGAGCTGGCTCCACGACCATCCAGTGCCGAACTCGATGATCGTCACCTCCGCCCAAACCTCGGGCCGAGAATCTGCGGCGCCTCAGATCAGGAGGGAAGGAGATTCGACACAACGGGTCGAAAGATTTACAAGGCCGGGCTCCTGTTGACCAAGATGGCCAACTACGGCGCTTGTATGGCAGCGTATCACCAGATCCTCTGGGAAAGGGCTCAACCCTTTTTCCAGGATCTTTCTCGGGAGCAGCAGACGGCGCTTCTTTCCATTTCCCAGGAGGCAGAGTCGCTAGCACACCATCAGATCCTGATGGCCCGCCACACAGCGGACACTTCGGGGAAGCTGCTGGCCCACGGTGTCGCCATCCGGAGACACGCGTGGCTCAAATCCTCTGGCCTTTCCACGAATTCGAGGAAGACGATCGAGGATCTGCCGTTCGATGCCCAGGGACTTTTCTTTGCGGGCACGGACGACAGACTCAAGGCCACTCACGACTTTAGAGTCTTGACAGCAAAATTGGACCGGCCTCAACCACAACCTAGGCCGTACTACCAACGGGCCAAGTTTCAGCCCAAGCAGCAGTACCGCCAAGCCCCGAGGTACTCGGGGCCTCAGCAACAACAACAGCAGCAGCCGAGGCAGCAACAACAGTCCAACAGACCCCGACAGGGAACAAGTCCCGACCTCGCCATGGCAATGGCAATGGACAATCCAACCGTCGCGTTTGACGGGGCGCTGGACGACACCGCCTTGTCGCAAAGTACCGCTGCCACCACCATGCCTCCTCCCATCCTTCGGCCTCCACCACCACACCCGCCATTCGGAGATCGCCTGGCCCGCTACATCGATGCCTGGCGACGCATCACCTCAGATGCATGGGTTCTCCGGATTGTCGAAGACGGCTATGCCTTGGAGTTCGACGAACTTCCACCCACGGGTTAATCTTTTAGACACAGCCGTCCAGGGTGATCTTGGAGGAGGTCGACAAGGGAGCGATTTCACAGCTCCCAAGAGCAAGGAAAGAGGGCATTCTTCTCACGGTATTTCACCGTGCGAGAAGCCAGACGGTTCCCTGCGACCCATCCTGGACCTCAGAGACTTAAACGCGTGCGTTTCGCGAGGAAATTCAGGATGGTGTCAGTGTCGTCCATTCTCCCACTTCTCCGGTCCAACGACCACTTCGCGTCGATCGACCTTCGAGACGCATATTTCCACGTCTCGATTCGACCTGCTCATCGACGCTTCTTGAGCTTCAAGGTGGCGGGAGGCGTACCAGTTCCACGTCCTCCCGTTCGGCCTCGGGACAGCACCTCGAACATTCTCAAAGTGCATGTCGGTCGTGGCTGCGCACTGAGGAGGCAGAAAATCCGGATTTTTCCGTATCTGGACGACTGGCTGCTGGCGGCCCAGTCTCCAGAACTTCTGAATCAACAGGTCTCTACGACCCTACAACTACTCTCCTCATTGGGTCTGCGCCTCAACGAGGAAAAGTCCCAGCTGGTCCCTACGATGACCATCAAGTTCATCGGCACGATATTCAACTCCGTCGATCAGCTCGCCTATCTGCCAGACGTCAGATTCCAGGCTCTTCGACGCGAGATACACAGCTGCAACAGGCCCGCCATCTCGGCGAAACAAATCCAAGTGACCTTAGGCCACATGGCCTCGACAGTAGCTGTGACCCCATTGGCGAGACTGCGCTTCAGACCACTGCAGCGCTGGTTCCTCGACCATTTCGACCCGGTCAGGGAGCACCACTCAAAAGGTTATCCCTGCCAAAGGCGGTCAAGGACTCCCTCAATGGTGGGCGTCCAAGAGCAACGTGTGCAGGGGAGTGCCCTTCCACACCGTAGACCCAGCCATCACAGTGACGACCGACGCGTCATTACAGGCATGGGGAGGCCACTCGGGCGCCCTGTCTGTCAACGGACAGTGGTCGGCGGTGGAGAAGCTTCATCACATCAACTATCTGGAGCTTCTGGCCATCACCAAGACTCTCCGGGCCTTCGCCCCCTCGTCACTGGGAAAGTAGTACTGGTCAGGACAGACAACATCGTGGCCATGTACTACGTGAACAAGCAGGGCGGGACGGGCTCGAGGAAACTCTTGGCCCTAGCCCAGAACCTGTGGGAGTGGTGCGTCCACCATCAAGTAACTCCCAGGGCGATCCATCTCCGGGTGTCGAGAACGAGGAAGCGGATTGCCTCAGCAGGACCAGCTGGTCGTCCCACGAATGGATGCTGCATCCGGACGAGCTCCACCGTGTGTTTCAGCGGTGGGGGTTCCCGGACGCAGATCTCTTATCGCCGGAAAACAACCAACTGCCAGTTTTCGGTGCAAGGCTTGCCCCGGATGCACACCGGGGATGCCTCGGGGACGCCCTTCTGCTCGACTGGACGACGGGGTTCTTCTATCTGTTCCCGCCGTTCCCGCTCCTCCTTCGGATCGTCGAGAGGATCCAGCTCACAGGGACCGATTGCATCCTCGCGCTCCTACTGGCCGAGACAAGTCTGGTTCCCGACCCTGCTACACCTAGCGGGTCAGGACTACATGCCGCTCCCTCACCGACCAGACCTACTGACTCGGGAGAACGGGATGCTCCTCCACCCGGACCTTCAGTCCTTGCACTTGACTGCGTGGAGGATTCGCCGGCACCAGAGGTCTCCCCAGCTGTAGCAGCGATCCTGGCAGCAGCCCACAAGCCGGCCACGTCGAAGGCGTACGCGGCTTGCATCGCCCGCTACGAGAGGTTCCAGGCTTCCCGATCTACCACCGTCTTCCCGCTGGTAGTCTCATCGGTCTTGGAATTCCTGGCACAACTGGTCGACAGGGGTCTATCCATGTCCTCGGTGAAGACCCATTTGGCGGCCCTCACCTGGCAGAACCAGCAGAGGGGCGGTCCCTCGCTGTTCCAGTACCCGATGGTCAAGAGGTTCCTGAGGGGTGTGAACAACACTCGTCCCCCGGTGCATCCACCTACACCGGGTTGGAACTTGGACCTGGTGCTGTCCTGCCTGACATCCCCACCGTTTGAGCCGCTGTCTTCCATCGACCTGCGGCTCCTATCCTGGAAGGTGGCCTTCTTGGTCGCCATTGCTTCGCGCGCGTCGCCCTTCCGAGCTGGCGGCGCTCCGTGTCGACGAACCCTACCTGCTGTTTTTAGCAGATAGGGCCATCCTGCGGACGGACATCACCTTTCTGCCGAAGGTGGTGTCTCCGTTCCACCTGAACACGGACATCGTGCTCCCGGACTTGGGACTGGCCCGAACCGGGGACACGGATTCGAGGGCAAACGGCCTCGACGTCAGAAGGGCCCTTCTGACTTACAAGAACCGGTCGGCGGACTACCGCCGATCGACCCGACTGTTTGTGTCGTACGCCACCGACAAGCTGGGATTGCCGGTGTCGGCACAGAGACTTTCTAATTGGGTAGCATCCCTGGTTGAACTGTGCTATCAGATAGCCCGTCAACCGTGCCCATCTAAGGTTAAGGGACGCCGACTAGGGCAGTGGCCACGTCAACTGCGTTCCTCCAAGGGATTCCCCTGGACCAAATTTGCAGGGCGGCCATCTGGGCCAACCCCTCTACCTTTATATCTCATTACCGGGTAGACACCCTGTTTGGGAGGGAGGCGGCCTTTGGGCGGTCGATTCTTAACCCAAGGACCCCTCTAGGTGCTGCAGAGTAGTCAGCCCCAGTTCTCCTTGTTTTTGCACTGGTCGATCGACAGTTGCGCTGTTCGAACCCCTTGTTCATTGCACTGTCAATGTTAAGTATATGCCGTGCCCCAGGTAGGGGCACAGTCTACGGTTAAAGCGCTTTACCCATTTTTCGGTAGGGTGCACCAGTTGTGCACCCTTTGTTCTCAGGTTGTGCTTGTTGCACTCACTGTTATGAGGCCTGTGTGCCTGACATGAATGGTGCTTGTTGCACTTTCTGCTATGATTGCACTTATGTTTGAGGCCTGCGTGCCTGACATGAATGGTGCTTGTTGCACTGTGTTTACAAGTGGGAGCCTGCCTCCCACTCATATTCTATGTGTTTAACGTGTTATTTATTCAGGTTGCTGGTTGCAATAAACCTGTTCATTTTTCTACAATCTGGCTGGTTTGTTCCCACCTCCTTTACCTCAGCTCGGTAAATCTTCATAAGTGTGCATTCACAGAGCTCTCGAAGAAGAATGGTAGGTTACATACCTGTGACCATCTTTCTTCGAGTGAAGCTCTGTGAATCCACACGACCCGCCCGGCCATCCCCTCTTTCTCAAACCACCCTTTCCTTGTTGCTATGTGGCGTAAGGAATGGCGTGGGCGCTGGAGGCGCCTTTTATGCCCCTCCGGGTTGGCTGGGCGGAGCTACCGCCAAAAAGTTTCAAACTGGAAAAGTTTCCGTTGGGAAGCCCGCTGGCGCAAAACTTCATAAGTGTGGATTCACAGAGCTTCACTCGAAGAAAGATGGTCACAGGTATGTAACCTACCAATATAGACATTATAATATATTGAAATTATAATATTATTTATTATATTATTATAATATTATTATTTTAAAATAATAATAAAACCCACTAAAATAAAATAAAATGAAATTCAAGAAGACAAGGTGCGAACCAAGATAGAGGCTGACATCCTCAAGAGAGGAAGGATCCCAAGATGGAATGGTCCAATGGCTCCAGCCGCCACTGCAGCAGAGCAGAGCTGAGCAGCAGACGATCGGAGGCTGCAGGCCTCCGCCCGCTCTCGCCCCCAGCCGTTCCCCAGCTGATCGTCCTGCCATGGAGTGCCTGCCATCCTGGGTGGCGATCTGGGCGTGCAGTGGGAGCAGTCGGCGAGCTGCAGCGGGTGATCACCCTGGTGAACCGGAAGACGATCAAGTCTTCTGGGTTGCCAGGGCGATCAGCCACTGCAGGTCGCCGACTGCTCCTGCTGCAGGCCCGGATCGCTTCCCAGGATGGCAGGCACTCCAAAGCCACCGCTCCTCTGCTTGTTCTCCGGATCGGCGAGTTGTCTGCCAACGCAGGTCCCATAGCCTGCGATGGGATGACAGCAGTGGCAGCTCTTCCTCTTGGCCCCACCCCCAACGCCCTTCTCCCCGGGACAGACAGAATTGGCTGCCGGGCCGCATCCGGCGCACATCATGGCAGCGGCGGAAATGGCATGGGAGCCATAGCGATGCCGATCACGACGCCGCCACGCTGACTGACCGGCAGCACCTGGGTGGCGTCGGGAGCCTGCAGGGTGGGACTGAGCCTTCCTCCCACCCTTCCTGCGATCTACCAGGACGCCCAACGCGATCTACCAGTAGATCGCGATCTAACTAATGAGCATCCCTGATCTACAGAGTCTTAAATGATGTCTAGGACGTTGCTCCTGGCTGCATTTTTGGTGCTTTTTTGTTTATTTGAGTGTTTTGTGAATTTGACTTCATTCTTTACTATCTGAAGTATGATGACCTAATGAAAGTTCTGCTTAATCTAGTAAAGCAGGTCATTTTACAATTATTTTCCCAGAAAAATACTTGGACAGCTATTACAAGTAAACTAAAGATGAGGTCTGCAGTGATTCTTATGAGTTTGCTTTATGGCTGTATGTTAACTGAAGGACAACATCTCATAACAAAGCCTAATCCTGAAGCCAGTCTGAATTCTGTAAGTAACATTTTCTTTTTTTTAAAGATAATTCTCTAATGGAATGTTGACATAATGAGAAAGCTCTGTTAGGAAATTTATTTATTTATTTATTTCACGATATTTATATGCCGCCCTTCTCAACCCCGAAGGGGACTCAGAGCGGCTCACAAGCAAAATGCAAATACAACTAACTATATTACTGCCACAGTACAACATCAATATTACATACCACATTGTACTATAACAATCTCACATTGAACTATACAAATACAATGAACTATATTATTGCCACAGCACAACATTAATATTACATATCACATTGTATTATAACAATCTCACATTGAACTATAACAATTATATCGTAATATTATTAGTAATATTGCATGTAACACAAAATATATAGTTATAGTATCATATTATTATTATTAGTGGTAATATGTTGCATTACATTACAACATTATCAATATTATATGTATACACAATATATTATACTATATTATACTATAATATCATTGTTCAGCTATTGAGAGGAATTCATATTACACTTAAGACAGGTCTCATGAAATTGTTTTCTGGCATTAATTGCTTCTTGTTTAAAGGAGTGGTAACTCTAGTAAGTAAAGTCCTTGTAAGGAGGAACTTAAAGACTATCCAGTCAACAAATAGTAGTTTCAAATCATATCAATTAATTGCTTCTTGCTAATTATGTTTTCCTGTAATGTTGCATGTTGTTTGAAGGAAACGTTACTACTCATAATGACAGAAGGCTCAGAGTTAAGCTGGTGATTTGAGCAGCCAAGAGTGGCATGGGTATGAGTACCTAGCCTAGATAGTCAGATAGCCTATGTTCATAGATTTGTAAAGTTAGAAGAGGCCTTATGGGACATCCAATCCCATACTCAGCACTACCCCCCTCTCAGCTAAATATCCCAGAAGGGAGCTGTCTAGCAACTTTTTAAAAGACATCAGAAGGAGACCTCCACCACAATTGGTTGCCAAACTGTTCATATGGTCAGAAAGTTCCTTCTAGTGTTCAATCAGGACCTCATCTGACAGGGTGAAATCAGCATCCTAGAATGCTTTCATCCTGTCTGGAGGATGGAGGTGCATGCTGGACATCATACAACATTGCCCTCCCATCCCCCGAATAATGGAGACTCAAACAATAACAACACAACAACAGTTATCTTGGGTCAAATTGGGCAAGATTTTATTTGCCTATTTAAATAACCTCAACTGATCTCAAGGGTGTCAGGGATAGTTTTCTCAGATGTAACCAATCTCATCAAATTTTGCGGGCGAAACACCTAGATTGCCTGATTAATCAACCAGGACAACCTGATGAGGGAAGTGAGTAAGAGGCCCCCTCTCCCACAGCGGAGAGAAGCCTCTTCTCATTCCAGGGCCATAAACTGAACTTCACCCATCAACCACAACTTTAGGGTGCATACATAACTAACTGGCCCTCACCCCTGACGGGGGTGCCTCGGTGTACACCGAATATGGCATTTCCCTCTCTAATCACCGCCACGGACTGGAGGTAGATGTCCATCTTGCCTCCATCCCCACCCATCTTCTAACACCCTTGAAATGCCCTCACTCAAATCTGCTAAAAACAAGTGGTTGCCCTCCTCTGACAAGTGTACCCCGTCGTTTCTAAACACAATTTGGTTGGCCGGATGAATAAATCTATGTTCCAAGTAGGAACCATTTCCAGAAGTGACCACCGTGCGCATAGCCCGGTTCACCCTCTTTCGTGCCTTCTCCAACAACTTGGGGTCACCACCCCCAGGCCACCACATCCGTGTTGTAATCTCAGACCACACCACGTGGACTCCGGGCCATGTCCTCCAAATTGTGAAAAGATCAGCCCTGGCCTGCAAAAACAAGGCCTTTCCGGTCAACAGACCCAGATCGTTACCACCGAGGTGGATAACGATCACATCAGGGGGGAACACACCCCTGCCTCGAAATAACATGGGACACAGTCCATCCCATCGCAGACCTCGTCTGCCCATCCATTGCACACTAGCAATGTCACCCATGCCCAGATGTTGGCCGACCGGGGAATCGAGAGCTGCCTGCTCAGCCCAATAGATGTAACTGTGGCCGACAATCAGGACTCTCTTCCTCTCCGACCGCACTGGACCTGCAAGAAACAAAAATCGTGAACAGCATCATAAAGGCTTATAAACTAACCTTACGAACATATGCTTTGTAAGCCCCCGAACGCCACCTGCCCAATGCCATAATGGTCCCAGCATCGTACCCCATTGCGGCAGCCGATGACGCCGCACCAATCCTAAAGGAATGGGTTCCAAATTGCATGCCCTCTAAACCCAAAAGTTTTAGGGCCCTTTTGGTGATCGTCCAAAACTGAAATTTAGATAGTGGCGTCCCATCCTGATGACAAAATAAATAGCCCGAAGCTGGGCCCCGGAGTGCAAGGTAGCGAGTCATAGCTACAACTGGGCACAGTTCGGCATCACTGGCTATACTAAGCCTGACCAAAGACCCCTTGGCAGCCTGATCCGTCTTAGATGACCTGACCATTAATTCCAACATATCGTGGGTCAATTTTATGTCGGAAACCAGGAAAGCCTTATGTGAAGAATCGGTTTTGGATGACGCCACCAATTCACTCACTCTAAAAGCGCCGAAAAAAGCGGTCAAGGCAGCCGAGTGGAATAAAGCCCGCTCGTATTCGGAATCGCACACCGAGAACCACTGCTGACCAAGTCCTCTCAAAATGCCCGGCGTCAAAGGCTCCCTTGCATCCACAACCCTACCTCGTTGTTTAGACCATCCTGCCATAAGTTTGCGTAAGCGGAAATCATTTGTTGGGTCAGCCATGCCCTGCGCCTTAAGCCAGTAGGCCAGCGCCGCTAGTTTTACCCGAATGGAATGGACCGCTAACCCCCGCCTTCTGTTATATACGCAAAATTGTGCCACTTGGTCGTAGGGTACTGGGAAGGACTTAGCTAAACCGTAGTATTCCCTGAAGTCAGCAAATTCCTTTACGGCCCTGAAGTAGCCTCTCCGTGAGCTTGGAGCTAGCGCCAGCGACATGCCAACCGCTACCTCATCGCTCCAGCCTGCCAAAGATGGTCTGGCATGTGTATCGGGTGCTCGTCTGCGGTGGGCGCAAGCTGCCTGAAGCGCTCTATCTGCATACGAGACAGAGCGTCAGCCAGTGAATTGTCTAGCCCCGCAATGTGGAATGCTCGGAACAGAATGTTTAACTTTAAACAATGCAGGGTAAACAACCGCAATGCCCCCATAACTCTAACTGATTTGGAACTCAGGTTATTGATGACCTGCACCGTGGCCATATTGTCGCACCAAAAGTGGACTGAGGAGTTGGTAAACTTCTTTGCCCAAATAAAAACTGCTACAAGTATTGGGAAAAATTCGAGGAATGTGAGGTCCGCTGTGATGCCCAAAGTGTGCCAATTACTGGGCCATCGTTCAGCGCACCACTGTCCCTCAAAATAGACTCCAAACCCCAAGGAGCCTGAAGCATCTGACGCTACCTGCATTGCGTTATTTAACAACAGGTTCTGGCGCCAAAATGAGATGCCATTAAAAAAATTTTAAAAATTCCAGCCAAACTTCGAGATCCGCTTTTATAACACGTGTAATTCTAATATGGTGGTGTGGCGAGACTGTGCCGGAAATAGCATCGCACAGCCTTCGCAGGAAGGCCCTGCCCGGGGCCACCACCTTACAGGCAAAATTTAAATGTCCAATTAATTCCTGGAACTCCCTCAACGTGGCTTTATTTTTAACTAAAAATCGTTCTAATCTAAGTTTTAAATCAGCCACCCTAACAGGAGGCAGCCTCGAATGTTGATTTACCGTATCCAATTCAACCCCTAAAAATGTAAGCACCGGAATCGGGCCTTCGGTCTTTTCATTGGCCAGTGGCACACCAAGCTCTTGGGACAAGCGCTGAAAGCTAGATAACAGTGTTTTACAGTGGCCAGTCCCAAATCCTCCCACGAAAAGGAAATCATCCAGGTAGTGTGCCACCCCCTGCAGGCCCGAATCGGCCTTAACCACCCACTCCAAAAATGTACTGAAAGTCTCGAAGGCGGCACAGGACACTGAGCAGCCCATGGGCAATGCTCGGTCCATGTAAAAAAGGCCCTTAAAACGGAAGCCAAGGAGGTCAAAATCCTCCGGATGTACAGGGAGTAGCCGGAATGCAGATTTTATATCGCATTTGGCCAACTCCGCTCCCGGTCCAAAACGTTTCACTAAACGTACAGCCGCATCAAAAGACGTGTAATGAACGGTGCAAAGTTCATCAGGTATCGCGTCATTCACCGAACTGCCCTTAGGGTAGGACAGATGATGAATGAGGCGATACTCACCTGGTGCCTTCTTTGGAACAATTCCCAACGGGGAAACTCTTAACTGGGGAGTAGGAGGTGTCATAAACGGGCCGATAACTCTCCCTTCCTCTAATTCTTTTTTAATTTTTCTTTGTACCACGTCTTCCATTCCGATCAATGACTTAAGATTAGGTGACAAACGTGGTACCCTGGGACCTTGGGCTGGGATGTGAAAACCGAAGGTAAAACCGCTAAGCAGGTAAGCGGCTGCGTCCCTCTTCGGATAATGCTTCAGCCACTGCCCCAAGGGACCCAGTTTATCTGGGCTGGGGCCCTTTGGGAAGAGGTGACTGGGCCCCTCCCTTCTTACCAAATTGCCCATCTCGGGCCTTGCCCTTCCGGGCTTCCCTATTACAGTGCTTTGTAGAGTGGTTCCCTGCACAGATTGAACAGGCATGTGAAAATTTACACACTTTCCTGCCACATGTCCCATGAGCAGAGAATTCCCAACAAAGGAGCTTCTGCCGCTGAAATTGCCCTGACGGGGCGCTTGCCAAAGGGCTGCCCGGCTCTAAAATTCTGTACTAGGTGACCACTATCCGCGGGCTCACCAGGCACCGCTTTAGCTGCGTTCATAACCTGCAGCCACAACTGATCATCAATAAGGTCCCAGCGTTTTTTAGGGTCCAAAGCCGCCAGAGCACGAAAACGCCGATCGTACTCCAACCAGGCCTTGCCCGTGAATCTCAAATGCGCCCCATAAATCAAATTTTGATATTTAAACAGCGCCTTTGCCCTGTAAGGGTGCGCCTCAACCAGAATACCCGCATAAATAGTATAGCAGGCCAACCAGTTCTCCCAGTTGTGTTCTACTTTTCTCTTTTTTAACTTTTCCTTTCCTTCGTCATCAAGCTCCTCTTTCTCTTTTTTGTCCAATTCCCTGTAAAATAGTGTAAACAAATCTACAAATTCATTCCTCAAGATCTTCTCCAAAGTCTTGGGAGCCAAATGTGCCCCTAACTCCGCATTGGTTGCTGGGGCCAAGACGGGCACCGTCCATTTGTCTGTGCCCCAGTACTGGCTCGACTCACTAGTCCTAGCTGCCTCAAGTGAAATGGCCACTACCGGATTGCCCTGAGGAAGAGGGGCGACCCCGGTGATCAAGTTGCGGCTCTCCACGGAAGCTTGTTCCACTCGAGGTGCCTCTCCCGTCAGATTAACTGGCGAAGAAACTACCCCGCTCGCCCCCGGACCCGCGGCCGAAGTCGCACAAGACTGCCTGGGGGATACTGTTAGCCCCTGTGAACCATCCCATGGCCATACCGGCCCTACATCCATACCTGCTCCGGTTGATGGACCCGGGACCGCGGGCAGATGTTCCAAGGGCGATGACGTCGCAATCGGTTCCGAAGCGGGACCCGGCACCTGGGCTGACACCGGCATCGCTTCATCTCCGACCCCTGGCTCGCCTACCGCCGGGCTGACCTGGGCCACCACTACGTGAGCCTGGACCGCTCCCTCCGCTGTTCGTTCGGCAGCACCCCGCTCAGCCTCTAGGGAAGCGACACGAGACAAAATGCTCTTAAAAAGCAGATCCCTGCTTGCCCCGCGCGCCGGCCTCGCCTCCCCCGCCTGCACCGCCCGCCCTCGCCCTTTTTCCAGCTCCTCAACCCTGGCCAACAGGGCCTTAAGGCTTGCAGCCGAAACACCCTCGTCGTCCGACGATCCAGTAGAGGGAGGGGGTCGCTTCTCAGGGTTCTTCTTGGCCGGCCCTTTTCCTTTAGGGCCCCCCACATTTTTCTTCGGTGCCATCTAAAGGAGGAATAACAAAACATGTGTAAGACATCATCAGGCGGACGCCGCTGACCCCTATGGTAGCCACTAGGCCCTGCCAAGGTCTGCCACAGTCTCTACTAATTGCTGTGCAGCTCCCATACCGGGGGAGGCCCCAGACCCAGGCCCAACCTTCGTAACAAAAAACCCCCACAAGAGGGGCAAACCATATGTCCCCTAATCTCCAACCGGCCTACCAGGCCACTATCCAAAATTAGCCCACACTGTTCAAGTAGTCATATTCACCCCTTGTTATAAAACCTTAGTGTGTCCTAATGCGCTGTTAACGCTCACAATCCCTACGCCCCCTCCTTGCAACTGGGTAACTAACTGCTGCTCTACTCAACATCCTTTATTGATGCAAAGAGAGAGGGGGAAGGTTAAAACCGCTAATTCTACACTGATGGGATATATAAAATCTAGTTAGGTAATAAAATAATTGGCAATCCACCCTATTGCAAAAACTTGTCAAATGGCTGCTGGGAAAGGGTTGGATACCACCTAAAATGGCCGCCCTGCCACTGATACAAAATGGCTGCCTCCGGCCCTCTAAACCATGCGGTCAATATGGTAACCACTGGAAAGTGAAACCAATTAAAGGGAGTATCGAAAAATGCCCCTTTCGGTTTTTCTCATTAAACAATTCATTAATCAATCCTGTGCGCCCGAACCCATAGCCCCAAGCAATATCCAGGATTATTCCCCCCAGCCCATAGCATGGATGGCTCCCAATAACATTAAAAACCTTGTAGGAGGCCCCCCTCCCCTAGCACCATAACAGCGGCCTGCCTAGACTCCCATCAGAAGCAGCCCGACGCTGGTCGAAACACAGGCCGAGAGAGGGGGAAAAAGGGGGAGGGGGGAAGGCCTTAAATGGTCGAAATAGCACAACTAAGTAATGGGGGGAGGCGGCAAAAAACCTCCCCACCCTGCCCCCCAACCCCCACACGCTAAAACGCGGGAAACCGGGGATAGAGGGGGGGGCAACAAGCCACCGCCGCACACCGAAAGGGCAGGCTGAGCAAGAAACAAGGGAAAAGCGCGCACGCACCGCGAAAGGCCAGGCCCGTAAACAAACCCCCACAACCAGCAGCAGCAGGCCGCGCGGAAAATACCGCGAAGGCAAGGCCGAGCCGCCGCCGCCCGGGGCCGAAGAAGCGCCGCCCCGGGCCGAAAAAATTCCGCCCTGCACCAAAACCGTCACGCGCCGCCCGGTACCAGGCCAAACGCGAGCCGAGAAAGGAAGGGAGGGGGGGGGAGGGAAGCAGCCCACCCTCCGCTAAACACCCCAGGCGCGGAGGCAATCAAGCCCGCCGTGCCCGGAGTGAAATCGGCAAGCCAGTTCCTCCCGGGCTGAAAGCCCCCCCCAACACGAGGGTGAGAGGGGAAAAAACCCCCTCACCCTAGGGGCCCCCGTTACCGACCTGCTCCTCGCTTCTGATTGCAAAGGCCTGATGCTGGGAGAGGGCAAGCACGACCTCCTTCCAGGCGATCAGGCTCAGAATGGCCTGACGGGGGTTGGCCTTCCTATAGGCCACGCCCCCAGCCTGGAAGGTTCGGTTGAACCTTCTATACTCCAATCGGAGTCAGGAAGGCAAATGCCTCTCACCCCAGCAAGCTGGGGCGAAAGGGTATTGTGTGACTTCCTGTGGAGGACCTGCCCCCAATCAGGGGTAAAAGCATTGTGGGATGCTTTCAACCTGACATGGAAGGCCAGCATGGGGCCTCGCCAGGAAGGTAATGCTTACCCCCATGTGATGGAGAAGCATAGCTGAGAGGGAGCTGCATGTGAGGCAGATTCACTATGCTGATCATTAAAAATCTTTCAGAGGAATGTGCTTTGCAGGACTTCCTCTAGTACAGATGTTTAAACAGGTTCTTTTCCTTCTTTCTCACAATTTCTTATCTCTCTAGAAACAACTCATTGAATACTGGCAGTACCCATGTGAGGAGTATCAGGTTTTGACTGAGGACGGTTATGTCAATACTCTATTCAGAATTCCACATGGCAGAGTAAAGGATATCAGCGGAGGTCTAAGTATGCACACTACTGTTTTATTGTCTGCATTTCTTTTGTAACCTTATCGTATGTAAAAATAAGTGTATTTTTGAACAAGGCATATGGAACTCTGCATCTGCAACCTTAAAAAGAATGTTGAGATTCTGTTTATTGTTATTATTGTTGTTCTAATGTACATTTGAGTCATTTCCGATTTACTATGGCCTGAAGGACTTTTCACAGTGCATTTCCATGGCTGAACAGGAAAGAAAACCTGGTCTTCAGGGACATAGTTCAATGCACAAGACACAACCCCAAATGCCACTTCTCCAGGGGAACCTATGCATGATAAAGGGTTAATGCCTTAAAAAAAGTATTTTGAACAACTAATGTATTTTGAGTAAAAAGTCATTTTTGCTTGGTGACAAATTCTTAGTGAAAAATTCACAAAAGTGTCCAAAATGTATAAACATGCTGTGAAAGAGTATAGTAATCAGGGGTGGTTGATCCACCAAAAATTTGTTTCTAAACTCGCGTGGGGGAATTGTCAACGGTGGTTTGATATAGAAATTGTTCCAAAACATTTCCGTAAAATTTCGTGAGGAAAACGTAATTATTAACGAAAATTCGTTATTATTTGCTGTTAGTTCTCAGCAAGGAAGGAGGTGGGGATGTCCTCCACACCTCCTTCCCTGCTGTGCTGAGAACTAACGCACGTCAAGGCTTGATGCGCTTTAGGTCTTAGCAGGGAAGGAGGCGCATTGACGCACTTTAGTTCTTAGCAGGGAAGGAGGTGCGGATGCTTCTCCTTCCCTACTAAGACCTAAAGCGCGTCAAGCCTTGACACACTGTAGGTCTTAGCAGGGAAGGAGGTGGGGACGCTTCTCCTTCCCTACTAAGACCTAAAGCGCGCAAACCTTGACGCACTTCGGTCTTAGCAGGGAAGGAGGAGCATCCACACCTCCTTCCCTCTTAAGAACTAAAACGCGTCAAGCCTTGAGGAGGGGAAAAAATGACCTAATAACGTGCCCTTTACAAAAAATGGTGATCCGGGGTTGGTTTTGAAATTTCACTTCTGGGTTGGATGCCGAGGGTCGATATAGGGTCAAAATAGTTTCAAATACGAAATATTAGCGGGTTTCAAAGTATTTAAATTGGAGATATCCACCCCTAATAGTAATCTCATTTAGAGACAAGATTTGAACTTTTCTTTTACATTTTTGTTTCTTTCGTGTACAAATGAAAACGTAAATTTTACATCATTACTTGTGTACCTGTTCTCTTTCAGATCCAAAGCCAGTGGTGTTTCTTCAACATGGTTTGCTTGTAGATGCTGCCACCTGGTACCAAAATCTTCCTCATAGCAGCCTGGCTTTCATATTAGCAGATGCTGGTTATGATGTTTGGCTAGGAAACAGTCGAGGAACAACCTGGTCAAAAAAACATATCTCTCTTTCACCCATATTTGCAAAGTACTGGGAATTCAGGTATACTGGCTTTATTTAATGAAAGCTCCCCAGGAAACATGTAATCTGAGAACAGTGGTCTAGCATTCTCCGATTTCCATGCACTCTGCAAAAGCAGCGCCATATTAGTGAAATGAAATACTATCTCAAATTACTATGTCTAATGAATGGGGCAGACTACACAGGTGTGCCCCATAGACCTGGGATCACTTTTCCCACTTACTACTAGGATTCCTGAGAACCTAGAAAATACTTGCATCATTCTCAGAAATGGTAGAACAATATCCCATGGTTCATTCTAGTTTACAAAGGAATCCTTACAAGAAATCCTCCCTGATTTGCCAACCTATTTTGAGGCCTGTGGACTATTATGGTTAAAAGATTGGATGACAATAGAGGGATTCAACCTAAGAAGAGGATGGCAAGCATACATTTGGTATGGGAAAAGAAAGATAGAAAAAAGTTTTATGAATCTTTTAATAAGAGCCACCCTCATAAAAATATGGGAGAGATACAAAGAAAAGTTTTATGGGTATCGTCGTTAGAGGCAAATCAAAGAAGATAGCTTGGATGGCAAAAATGGCCAACTTATGAGGACACAAAGGAACCTATGATTTAAAACCAGAACAGGAAATTAAGCAGAAATTTAAGAACTTTTCATGATTCTAACACAGACAAATAATAGAAGCATTTAGAGTAGACAGAGAATTGGGTTTCATGGAGAAGGACTAGTTTCGGGATAAAATTATGAAAACAGAGAACACAGTTATCACAAAAAAATATAAAAAGCTGTTGAGTTGGACCACTGAAACAGAACAAATGAAATAATGTATGGTAAAATGGGTGGCAAATATCAGACACCCAATCAAAATGGACCAATGGGAAAAATTGGAATTATAAAATTAAGTACACATATGCATCTGATTTAAGAGAAAACTGGCTAAAAATGATGTCCCATCTCTCAGTCTAAGATCATCTGGGGAGGCCCTGCTCTCGCTCCTGCCAGCATCGCAAATGTGGCTGGTGGGGATGAGAGACAGGGCCTTCTCAGCGGTGGCCCCTCGCCTATGAAAATGCTCTCCCAAACGAAATAAGATCAACTCCATCTCTCCTCGCTTTTAGAAAAAAGCTAAAGTTGTGGTTCTGGGACCAGGCCTTTGGGCAGCAGATGTAAATTGTACCTTTGAATTTGACTGGATTGACCCTTTGGACTTGACTGGACTGACAATGTGTTCTACTTGATGGCTTTAATTAATTATTGTTGTATGTAGTGGTTTTTAATGTAATGTTTTTAATTTTTTTAATGCTTTTTAATGATGTTGATTATATGGTGTATTTTTAAATTGTATTGTGGTGGTGCGGCCTGTAGTGCTGCAAATGTAAGCCGTGCTGAGTCCCCCTGCGGGGGTGAGAAGCTACGGGGTACAAATACCATAAATAATAATAATAATAATGGTACATCACCCCTCAAAGATTATCCAAATGCTATAAAAATGCCTCAAATAAGTGCTGGAAATGCAACCACAGGTATGTTTTGCACACCTGGTGGCCATGTGAAAAGGCAAAAAATATTGGATTGATATTCATCGAGCAACTCAGAAAATACTAAAACTTAGAATGAAATTAGAAACTACATCTTTTCTATTAAGGATGTTGGACCTGGAACGGGGGATCCTTTAAAACTACTTGTGTACAGCAGCGAGGACTGTATGTATATACAAGAAACTGGAGGCTTAAAGAAGTTCCTATAATAGAAGACTAGCAAAATAAGATATTAGAAATAATGAATATGGATAGACTGGATAATACCTAATCAAGGGTTACCAAAGAAACAGACAACCTGGGACCTATTAAAAGATTATTTTTAGCAATCAAAATTAGAATTAAGAATATAGTAGAGGAGAAGCAGAAATTAGAAGAGACTTTTTGAGAGACTTGCGCAACAGTCTGGGGATTGTAAAGGAATATAAAAATGCAAAGACTATGAAGACAAAACTGAACACCGAGGAGTAGATGGAAGTCACAAACTTTATTTATATTCTTATTTGTATATAATTAAATTTTTTATTTTTCCTTCTTCCCCTTTTTATCCCACTTTACTTTTTAAATATATATTGTTCCCTCACTTTTTATGTAAAGGGAAAAATTCCCATTTCTTCTGGGGGGGTTAACCTCTTATACTCTCAATAAAAATCAATGGCAAAAATGTCCTTACAGGACTGGTTTTGGCAAGTATGCACAAGCTGCGTGTACATCAGAACATGGAACTCTTTGGATTTACTAAATGTTTTCATTTGCTATTGCACAAGGAGGCTTAATGGCTTTTGTTTTCTTGGCAGTTATGATCACATGGCCAAATATGACCTTCCAGCATTTATAGATTTTGTTCTTCAAAAAACTGGACAGACACAAGTGTATTATATTGGTCATTCCCAAGGAACAACAATGGGTAAATTTAGAAATTTTCTGCTTGCAAAATACCATAGTTGCCTCCTGTCCCCTTAAGAGGGATTACCGTATTTTCTGGCGTATAAGACGACTGGGCGTATAAGACGACCCCCAACTTTTCCAGTTAAAATATAGAGTTTGGGATATACTCGCCGTATAAGACTACCCCTCTTCCAACGTACGTCAAATAAAAATTTAAAAAGCATCAGATTTGATTTCAATATGGTAATTTTCCCATTACTGTACCTCCTTCTCTGCCTCTCAGATCTCGCACATGCGCACCTGCACCGCTTCACTGCAGTCTTCAGGAGCGAGATCTGAGAGACAGAGGAGGAGGTACAGTAATAGGATACAAGGGCAGGCCAGACAGGTAAAAGAGGTGTGGTTTTCTGGGCCCAGAACCACCCTATCTCTTTTTGCGGTACCCCCCATGCCCCAGGCGCCTGCAGCTTCCTCTGTCCTTCACTTACACCTTCCCGGTGAGGCGCCCTTTCACCTCACCATCGGGACCACATTAAGTCCACGAATCCCGATGAATGGATTTTCTTCTACCGTACTTGTACAGCGTCACCCTTAATGCTTTCATACAGTCACTGCATACGGCAGGGATGTGGCCACTGCCATTTTTGAGGCCCCCCCACCATATGCGCCTAACCACAGATTCAGCACTCGCTCTATAAGATGACTCCTGGTGTATAAAACATCTCCTGTTGTATAAGATGACTCCTGCGTATAAAACGATTCCTGCGTATAAGAAAATCCCTGACTTTTGAGAAGATTTTCTTGGGTTAAAAAGTAGTCTTATACGCCAGAATATACGGTAAATGCCATTGAACTAAATACAATTTACATCTGAGTAAACATACATAGAATTGGACTATAAATGTGTTGGAATAGCATTGAGTTTATTTTAGAGATTGAGGGTGGTTTTACATGGATACAATATGCTGGGGCCAATCTGACACATTGCACTCAGGATTTGCCTGAGATGGTCCTTAGCACCAGTCCTCAGGTAGCTGTGGAGTGGAAAAGGAGCTCTGGCTCTCTGGTGGGACTGAAATGGGATTGATGCCACATTTCAAGTTCAGATTTCCTAAAAATAAGGACAGAAAGAAGAGAAAAGAGAGAGAAACGGAAAGAGAAACAGAGAGGAAAGGAGAAGAAAGGACATCATTAGCTTTTTTTGAAATTAATAACTTTTTGTGTTTTCCCTATTAGCTTTTATAGCTTTTTCTACAAATTCTCGGCTTGCTGCAAAAATCAAGCTATTTGTTGCCTTGGCACCTACAGCCACAGTTAAGAATGCAAAAAGTCCTATAGTAAAACTTGCCAAACTTACTGATTTACAGATCAAGGTATGGCTGTATCTATTGTTCCTTTGGTTGGGGTGTGTGTGGGTGTGTGTTCAGAATAAACAATGGATGGATTCTGGACCTGTTTGCTATTTCAGCAAAGGGATTTTGAATTGTTTTATACCAGGTTGAGCAAAATGGGATCTGTTGGTTACACATTTGAATATTAAAGAATTTATATTCCTTTAAATAATGAATATTTCATTATTGTCAGCAATATTAATCTATTTTGAAGATATTTCACTAATTTTATATATTTTAAACGAAACTTATCTAAAACTTTAAGATGACGGCAACGACAACAACTGCCTGGGAAGTAACCAACGCACGTTAAGGCTAAAGCGCATTGGCTCCTTCTCAGGCAGCGAGGAGTGGAAAGATGCCCTCCACTCCTTGCTGCCTGGGAAGGAACCAATACATTTTAAGGCTAATGTGCGTTGGTTGCTTCCCCGGCAGCAAGGAGTGGAAAGATGCCCTCCACTCCTCACCACCTGGGAAGGAACCAATACAC